>JAJOZX010012463.1:0-101341 GCA_023014485.1 Bathynomus jamesi
GCAATCCTAGAGTTTCCATCTCCAAAAGAACATCACCGACGTTCGATCATGGTTCGGGCTCATCAACCAGGTGTCGTATGCCTTCAGCATGGCCAAAGGATGCAGCGTTCCGCCTACTTCTGAAGCCAGGAACACCTTTCAAGTGGGATGACGAATTGGAAAACCATCTTCAGAAGAATCAAAGGATGTCATCATCACAGAATAGAGGAGGGTGTTAAAATTTTTGACAAAACCAAGCCCACATGCCTCCACAACTGGACCTCGACAGACTGGTCGAAAACAGGCATCGGCTACTGGTTACTTCAGAAACACTGCCCTTACACGAGTCGAACCCTTCTGCTGCCATACTGGATGGCGTGTCACATTGGTCGCAGTAGATTCACTACCTCAGCTGAGTCCCGCTATGCACCATAGAAGGAGAAGCACTTGCGTCGCCGATGCCCTTGACAAGGCGAGGTACTTCGTGCTGGGATGCGAAGACCTAATAATGCAGTGGACCACAAACCTCTCCTCAAAGTGTTTGGTGACAGATCCCTAGAGGACATATCTAATACACGCCTCAGAAACTTGAAGGAAAAAACCCTCAGTACCGCTTCCGGATGATCCACGTAACAGGCGCGAAACACCAAAGCTGCTGACGGGGTGTCACGATAACCCCACTGGCGACCCCATACCACTGACACTCCCCGATGATGTGCAGCCATCCATCAACCATGCGAGGGAAACGGCGTTCTTTCCCCCCCCACCTTCCTAGCCGGCATACGGACATCACTGACAGATGGTAATGGCATGGAAGCCTGCGTCATTTCTGCAGCCGCATCAACACTCAACTCGCTGAGCCTGGCGTCAGGTGACATGGGATCGAGTACGCACCGCCACGACCAGCGATGAAGTCATGAATAGTTTAGCCAATGTCATAGAGTCCGGTATGCCTGAATCCCGCCATGCACTCCCTGCACAGCTGCGGGAATATCACCAGTTTGCGACGACCTCCGCACTGTTGACGGCGTGGTAATGTACAGGAACCGCACGGTTATCCCGCCGGCCCTCAGGCAAGAAGTACTGGCTTCACTCCACTCAGCTCATCAAGGTACTTCATCCATGATCCTCCAGAGCAGAAGACTCCATTTTCTGGCCTGGCATCACACCAGCCATCACAGCACTACGGGCTAGCTGCAACCACTGCAACCGCATGGCACCAACCCAGCCCAGCGCTCCACCCACTCCACCAACATCACCAGAATACCCTTCCAGTGCGTCTGCGCGGACTACTTCCACTACAAAGGAGTAAACTACCTGGTCGTGGTGGACAGATACTCCAACTGGCCAATAGTAGAGAGGTCATCAGATGGTGCTGCTGGACTCATCGCCTGCCTCCGACGGACCTTCGTCACCTTCGGCATCCCCGACGAACTGGCTTCCGATGGGGGCCCTGAATTTACCGCAGCAGCCACACGGCAGTTCCTCAAAAACTGGGGCGTACACCACCGACTCTCATCAGTGGCTTTCCCTCACAGCAACTGTCGGGCAGAAGTTGGTGTCAAGACAACGAAACGCCTAATAACGACAACACTGGACCAAACGGCGACCTCAACACCGAAAACTTTCAACGGGCCATGCTTCAATACAGAAACACGCCGGATAGAGATACAAAACACTCCCCAGCAATGTGTGTATTCGGCCGCCCTATCCGGGACTTCATTCCAATCCTTCCCGGCCGATATAAACCACACGACACGTGGCGTGAAAACTTGGCCACCCGAGAAGATGCTCTGAGGAACCGCCACATGAGGGGTGCGGAACGCTGGTCAGAGCACACCAAGAGACTCCCACCACTAGCAGTCGGAGACCTTATACGCATCCAGACCAGGTCGGCCCACACGCCCGTAAATGGGACAAGACAGGTGTGGTCATCGAAGTCAGGCAGTTTGACCAGTACGTGGTTAGGGTCGATGGATCTGGGAGGGTAACTGTAAGGAACAGGAAATTCCTTAAAAAATATGAACCCTTCAGCACACCTGCTCCAAAGATGACCATAGACCAACATTTGAAGAACTTCCTAGCGGTGCCCACCAACAGCCCACCTGCTGCACCACCTACACCTGCCAGGTCAGCACCAGGACCAAAGACACCCGCTTCACCCCGTAGTCCGACACGGTCCAGCCCGCACGTTGAACGAAGGCGCCCGATCCCTGAAGAGACCACACCCCCCACCCAAGAAGACATGTCAACGCCGCCCATCGACATACTACCACCCGCACCCCCTAGGCCAATGGGTACGGCACCCCAAACTGCAACTCCACTAAGGCATTCGAACCGTACCAGACGCCCCCCTACCTGGCATGAAGACTACCATATGAATCAAGAAGAGTAACCAATCAAGTATGCTTTAAATTAAGGGCACTGACAAAATAAGGTTTAGTCTTTATCCGTAAACATACAAATTTTTATTTTTTTTCTTGCCATATTATCCTTAATAATCTTCTTTATAAAATTGCTGGCTCAAAGACTTGGGGGAGAGATAGAGTACAGTACACTTTACACTTTACTTACTAAGAACTTTATATTGTGTTCCCAATACAGCTGTAACCTCACTACTGTACTATTACTTTTGTCAGGAATACCGTTGTACAACCCTTATTTTAATATATGATTCAATCTCTCGCTGAACTCTCTAATTGTATTGTAATATGTTTGATTGGATATAATGTACTGTATAATTCCATAAGTATTTATATTTTAGTTTCTACAGTATCGTATTCATCATGATGTAATAGCAAAGCCTTATGTCCTCATATTACTCTTAAATAAACTAGTATCTATGTTTTCCTATTAAAATACTATACTGTATTCACTTTATAAAACAATATAAGTCTTTGCACTACTGTACTGCAATTACCTCATATCACATCTAGTATCAAAGACTTGGGAGGAGATAGAGGACAATGATTATGTTTATGTTTATGTTTATGTTTTATTCAAGTGATTACTTATTATGCTTATTCCTTTTTCAGAAGACCGTTGTCATTGTTTGACTTTATATAAATAAATAAATGATCACAAAGAGTTGGTTCTCATTTAGTTCCTGTCTCTCTCTCTACGATTTTATCTTTCTATTAGATTTTGAAATTTGAACCCCTCAATGTCTGATCCAAAATCATTTGTTTGGCAATACTTCATAAAGAACACAAATGAAGAGTGCAAAATGTGATGCGCTAAAAACCATCCCTCCGACCCCTGTCGAATCCGAGCGCGCATTTTCTGCTGCTGGTTTGTTTATTACTAAGTTGAGAACTCGGCTTAGCGATAAAAGTATCGATTGCTTGTGTTTCCTAAGAAGTTATTACAGAAATGTTTAACTATATAAAAAAAAAAGTATTTTTTATGTTGGTATACTATAAGGGCATCAAATTTTAAAAGGAATATTTTTTTGCAGATGTACTGAATTATAAATAAAGGAATTTACTCTGTTATTTATTTCCTGCAAATAATTAATGCGTTCAGTAAGTAGTAAAAGCCTCCAATCTAAGACTGATTGGTAAACTCATTTCAAATATAAGTAATAAAGTATAAGTTCAAGCATAAAATAACCGTTTTCTTAAATTTATAATTACTTCCGGGGATCCCGGGAATATACTCCAATTTCCCGGGAACTTCCGGGAAATCCCGGGATGAAAAATTCCGGGAATTCGAGAAACCCTAATCTCTTCCCATGTCATCAACTGTTATGCAGTATTATCTACAAGACACGAAAAGCGTACATTACTAGTAGGCTTTTCTGCGTTTCCCTAAGAATAAAAAATTTCCTCAACCAACTTCTAACAATAAAAACTCCGCAGCTGACATGACAAAATCCCCCGAATTGACTTTATATGACCTGCAAGAAGAATATCCGTTAATAATGTTGTAATAATTTGGTATCAAGGTTTTTGACATTCGAAAAAATTCCTCATAGACCCATCAAATTAGAGTTTTAATGTTTCAATATTATCTTTCAGTTGGTAACACAAGTTTTGTCTTGTTAAACGCGAATCATGAAAGGTTGCTGTAAACACGCTGAATTCTTCATCAAATACAACCCTTTCTATGAAAACACCTTTTCCACCGGTGTTCCGATTAGTTAAAGTTATAAATGTTGCATCTCCTTCTTGAGATAAAATATCACATTTTTCGTTCGATGGATCATTAAATAATTCTCGCATCATATCAAAATATTCTTTCGAAGTTAGTTGCTTACCATCAAATTTCCCATGCTTGTGAAAATGATACGTTGCTGCGTTATCATTTTTAAACTTTGGCTCTCCCAAAGAATTTTGTTTTGTTACATCTGCTTTCAGCTCTTCATATGTCCTCATCATGTGTTTCATTTTCTCATTCCTTCTGTGTATACAGAACAAAGATTTCAGAAAGTTGTTCAAGAATTGCAAAGCCCTAGTTCTATGTTCTCTAGTATAAAGAACAAATTTGTGCGCAAACTCGGCAAAACTGCAAAAGTCTGTAGCGTTGGTACAATTACCTTTGCTTGCAAATTTTATTGCTACGTCAATTATTTTAGCATCGTAATTTTTACAACTGCCTTTCATGATGGCGTCTAACCTATCAATTTCATACGGTTCTAGGTTCTTAAATATTTTTTTACCGTTTATTTTAAAATCACTCAATTCCCTTACTTTGAGTGCTCTGCATAATTTGCCCACCGTTTCTCGTCGGTTAGTTTCAAATTGAATCCTCTCCGTTCTACAAATATTTTTTAAATCATCTTTAAACTGTCTTACGTCATAGTTGGGATCGTCACGGAGTTCCTTTATACGTTCAAATATTTCAGTTCGTGTCGTCTCTGAAATTTTATCAAATTTTCTGGGGTGAATCGTTAACTGATTGTTTACTTTTATAATGTCTTCATTTGTAAAAACAAGGGATGAATTATTCCCTCGAGCTTCCTTATTTATTTGAACGAGATTCTGAAAAAAATCATTTGGATTACGAATTTGATTGATTGCTTTTACCACTCTTGCATTTCCATGCATTATTCGATTACCTCTTGTATTTGTATATATTTCTTCAAATGTTGCTTGATGTTCTGAATTCAATTTATTTTTGTAGTCATTTATAACTCCACTTTGCATCTTTTTTATGATAGTGCGAGCTGTTTGAAAATCTACGAAATTATGAGTGAAGAAGAACACTGAAACTGAAAACTGAAGCACATCCAGTTTAGTTAATTCTCCCTTCGAGAGTTTTCCCTTCGAGAGTTTTCCCTTCGAGAGTTTTCCCTTCGAGAGTTTTCCCTTCGAGAGTTTTCCCTTCGAGAGTTTTCCCTTCGAGAGTTTTCCCTTCGAGAGTTTTCCCTTCGAGAGTTTTCCCTTCGAGTGCCGAATATCATTTGCAATTTGTAAGCCTTTCGTACACAAATTACCTGCCTTTAAAGATGTTACGGCAATTCTCCCTGCTTTGCTTAATAGTTCACCCCTTTTTTACCAAATATTTTGTATATTTTAGTGCTCCAAGTGAGGTAGTTCCTAGAACACCTCCAGCAACAGAGAGCCAACACTTCCTAGCTTCAGGATCAAGTAAACCTATATTTTGCTGTTGCTCAGATCTATCAACTAAACTTGAAATACTTCTGCCAACACCGTAAATATAAGGTATGGCACCACAAATTGTAGCAGCTGTAATAACAGGGCCAGCCACTGGAATCATAAGAGATGCTACCCCTATTCCAAAAGAAACCAATGAACTAAGTGTGCTAATTACGTTGGCACCTTTAGCAATCTTGGTAGACAAATCACAAGCTGGCAAAGTTCCAAAATCAACCAAAACTGAACCTTCATTATTAGGTTGGTAAATCCCATTGTGTGGGTAGCAATATATACATTTTTGGAACTTATTATTGTCTAGAAAGTCCTTCCATCCATCATACACCCGCCCATTAGAATCGACAAAATAACTCCTATTTAGTTTGTCTTTTGTTGTGTATTTCAGTACTCGAAAAATTGGTATCTGATAGCGTTCACCATGGTTTTTGGCAATTACAAAAATGAATGCAACAAAAGCTCTACCAGGATAAACATGATTGCCTAAATTCATTATTTTCTTTGATAATTCAGAAATTTTGTCCTTTTGTTCTTGGTCATAATAGGAGTCCAAATCATTGCAATTTTCATCAACTTTTTTCCGTGGACTAAATAATGCAAAACCAATTTTTATTTTTAAATATTTTTCTTGGTTCGATAAATATTCTTCCCACATTCTCTCCCCTAATCTATCATAATATTCCTGTTGTTGATCCTTTGCTTCTTGCATCCATTTAGCAATGTCTTTATCACCCGAATTAGGCATTGTTAAAGGTATTAAAGCTACTTAAAATGTTATTCCAATAATACCAACTCTTTCATAAGTTTGATTTGTTAAACAAATTTTAGACCAAAGTAAATTTTTATTTTCATACTTGATGGACCAAACTCAAAATTATAATGAAACTTCAAAAGAGTAAAGTGGTTATTTACTGTATAAAATAAAACTGTAACTAAAAACTATGTATATACTTTGTTAATTAATTAAAATATAAAATTAACTAAGATACAGTATTTCAATACCACCAAACATGAATTTTTGGAACTCCTGTTAGATCGGTGGGATCATCGCACGGCACGCTTGCAAGAAGTGGACACTCTCGGCACGATTCAATATAATCGTCAAATTCTGTAATTATATCATTCAGTTCTCTAGTTCTATTGGAAATTAAATAATTTCCAAGCTTTTCTTCTTCAGAGTTTTCACAAACTGGAAAATGTTGAAAGTCGTCCAATAAGAATTGTATAAATGAGATAGCTTTTAGCACGGTCAGTTTCAAAATCGTCCACTATTTTCCCTAAAGAATATTCAATTACTTTTAATGACTGAAAAATCGTAGACCCAATTAACTGAGTTTCTCTTTCATTAAATTTGAATTTTGATTTACCAACTTCAAAGGTAATCAACAATAGATTTTCGACTTCACATTGTGATTTTATTATTTCTTGTTGCGTTTTCAAACTGCACTTACAGTATTGATTATTCCAATGAACATCTCCTTCAAAGACATAAGCTGCAAAAAAGTCTATATTAAATGAAACTGGGAAAATAAATCATGTATAAATTTTTAAATTAAAATTATCGTAAATGTCTATATTTACTGTTATCCTTTGCAAATATACGTGTAAATTTAAACTCAAAATTACTTACTTTGGGCACCTAATATTCCGAAACAAAGGAATCTACTAATGTATGATACATTCTCAAGGTTTCATATGACAGTTGAATAAGTCGATTTTTGGATTACACCAAAGATAGATCCGTTTCTCATTCAATGGTGGTGCTGCATTTCTAATAATAAATATAAAAATAAATAAAAATTCAACCAAAAAAATGGAATAAAGTTAAAACATTTATACAAACAAAGTACAGAAACAAAAAATAAAGGAACCCCTAAGCTATTACTACCCTAAATTATACATAGGACCTATATATATCTTTATAGTGCGTTGGGTAATCGAGTAACCTTTGCTATAAACTACTCGCTAACACCAGAGGCGCCAACATAGCCACACAACTAAACAGCCTCTTCATTCTTAACAATACGGAAGAACATACACACATACCACATCAAGCAGGATACTCAAACTCCTCCCCAGACATAACGTTCTGTTCCCCTCACTAGCAACGCATACACAATGGAGAACAGAAAAACAACTGTCATCAGACCACCTGCCCATCATCATTACAACACATTCTACACTCTGCCCCAACAGCCTTAGGCACACTTACAGAAATTACAAGAAAGCTGATTGGGAACAGTTCAAAATACAGACTGAGGAACAATTCACCACATTAAACCGCACACCCATCATAAACATCAATACAACACTCAAGACATTTAATCAGATTATCAATAATGCAAACAAATACATACCCAAGGGCAACATTAGGAAATACAACCCAAATTACACTAGAGAAATAGCCCACCTCATAAGGCAACGTAACAACCTCAAATATAACACAAACACCACACACACAAGCCATAAAACAGCAGATACAACAGCTCAACACAGAAATAAACAACAAACTTAAAGAAAAAACAAACAAACATTCAGGGAATTCGTAACACTAAACCACTCCACAGATACATCCAGGCTATACAAGACTATAAACAGCATTACCCACTCTAACAGCGGCATTCACACCTCACACGCGGCTATCTGTCTCAGCAAAAATAATATCCCAACATACACACAACAAGCTAACATTCTAGTTAATCACTACGCAAAGATAAGTCACTTAAAAAATAGAGACAACAACCAGAAACACGCAGACAGACAAACAGTCAGACACAAGAAAACCTACAGACTCGACACGACCATTACACCCTTCAATACAGACCAGACCAGACCACCAAGATCATCAAAAACATTAAGAATTCGAAGGCTACTGGACCAGAAAACATATCTAACATACACCTTAAACACTTGGGCCCACAAGGAATACTAGCTCACAAATATCCGCACATATTCATACCAACACTGTATTATTCCTGACATATGGAAACAAGGTAAAATTATTACACTACTCAAACCAAACAAAAAATCCAACAGAACCAGCTTCCTATAAACCCATTACTTTACGATGCACACCTTCCAAAGTACAGTAACAGAAAGACTAATCTTACAAATCACCAACCCACACATTCCACTATCGCTTACTCAACATGGATTCAGACCTCACCACTCACCCACGACATTACTCACTAACCTCACGCAGCACATCATGGATGGCATCAACTCCAGACGACCAGCTCAACGTACACTATTAGCAACAATAGACATTAGTAAAGCATTTGATGCTATCCCACGCTTCCCTCTCATAAACAAAATACTCAACGCAAACATGCACAATAACACTAAAAGGTGGCTGAGCAACTATCTTTCAGGAAGATACTCACATGTCACATTTAATGGCAAGTCATCCAAAAACAAGCTTTTTCCGAACGGGGTCCCTCAAGGCTCTGTTCTCTCACCAACACTTCAACTTATACATGCATGACATTCCAACACCCATAGATAACAAGCTTACCTTATCATCATATGCAGATGACATCACTCTAACATCCACCCACAACAACATCGACACCGCTACAAATAACCTACAAACATATATAAACAGTATACAAGACTGGCTCACACACAATAGACTCAAAGTAGTGCCCACAAAATCAACCATCACCTTGCTTACAAGCATCACAAAAGAACACCAGGTAATTCCACAGCTTACACTAAACAACACCAACATTCCACACACTCACAGGACCAAAATACTTAGGATGACATACAACACATCATTATCTTTAGCAAACCACATTCAGGACATTAAAAACAAATGTACGTCAAGACTTAACACGCTTAGGGTACTAACAGGCACAAACTTTGGACACCAGCAGGAAACAACATCACTCATATACAAACAATATATTTGCTCAGTTATGGACTATGCTAGCCCATGCTGGGCACCCATTATCTCAAACACACACATAAAAACCTTACAGACAATACGAAACAACGCACTTCGTATCATTACAGGATGCACTCAAACAACACCAATATAATACCTGCAAACAGAAACAAAAATACTGAAAATTAGGGAACATTTAAACATGAGGGGAACACAATTCATGGCTGCAGCGACAACTAACCCACAACACCCTTGCCACTACATGTACAATTATGCACCAACACCTCGCACCATTAACGTAACACCAGAGACATTATAACCAAATACTCCATTCCATACCACGCCCTACAGATATCACACAGTACAGAACACACACACACACACACACACACACCTAACCCACAAAGCACTGACACGACTCAGTCCGAATGCGGTCCTAGGTGCAAAGCCGCCACCCATTGACAGGTCAGAGATCAGCCTGAGCAGATCGGATCGAGTTAACTTAGCACGATTCCGATGTGGACATCACCTCAACTTACGAACATATAAACACAGACCAGACAACTCCATAGACAACACCTGCCACCTATGCCAGGACACATCACAAACAATTGAACACATTATGACAGACTGTACCACTCTAGCACAACAACGAACACAACACATCACTAGTGCGCTGAACCTCTGGTCCACTCCGGAGAGGGCGATCGGTTACCTGCGTGCCGCCGGCTTGCTTGATCAGGGTGGGCTGATCGGCTAAACAACAACAACAACAACAACTACTCGCTAACTTAACTCGTTACAAATAGATAAATATAGAGTTGGGTGGTCGCCAGATATATTGTATATGGTAAAAAATGAAATTGCACCTATAAGAGCTCCTGATGCATTTTCTCATTCTTTATATGGAAAAGGACCTCAAACCGGATATTGAGCTAAATTCATCAAAATTTAAGGGTGGCACACGTTTGAAGAAATTTGCCACCTCTAAATATGCATGAATTGATCCACTTTGTTATTTCCAACATCGTTAATGGTAGTGGAATATGGATAAATGTTAGATGAAATATATTTTTCATTTTCATTTTTTTACCACCCTAATATATATATACACTATACAATATTGTATATTAGGATTTTATATATATATATATATATATATATATATATATATATGCAAACACGCAGTATAATTAATGTAAAGAACGATGCTTGTATAGGAGATATTCCGCGCAAGATGAGAGAGAGAGAACGAAACATGAAAAAATGAGGTAACCACCCGGGAATCGAACCCGGGATCTTCCGATTGCCGGTCAGATGCGATAACCATTACACCATGGGCTTCACTCTTCCAAATGCCGTAATTCTTCTACATACTCGCAGAAACCAATGCCCTAAGGGGGCACCTTCCGCATGCCGTAACATTATATACATTTAACTGCAAACACGCAGTATAATTAACGTAAAGAACGACGCTCTCTCTCTCTCGTCTTGCGCGGAATATCTCCTATACAAGCGTCGTTCTTTACGTTAATTATACTGCGTGTTTGCAGTTAAATGTATATAATGTTACGGCATGCAGGAGGTGCCCCCTTGGGGCATTGGTTTCTGCGAGTATGTAGAAGAATTACGGCATTTGGAAGAGTGAGGCCCATGGTGTAATGGTTATCGCATCTGACCGGCAATCGGAAGATCCCGGGTTCGATTCCCGGGTGGTTACCTCATTTTTTCATGTTTCATTCTCTCTCTCTCGTCTTGCGCGGAATATCTCCTATACAAGTGTCGTTCTTTACGTTAATTATACTGCGTGTTTTTTGCAGTTAAATGTATATAATGTTACGGCATGCGGGAGGTGCCCCCTTGGGGCATTGGTTTCTGCGAGTATGTAGAAGAATTACGGCATTTGGAAGAGTGAGGCCCATGGTGTAATGGTTATCGCATCTGACCGGCAATCGGAAGATCCCGGGTGGTTACCTCATTTTTTCATTTGTTTCGTTCTCTCTCTCTCGTCTTGCGCGGAATATCTCCTATACAAGCGTCGTTCTTTACGTTATATATATATATATATATATATATATATATATATATATATATATATATATATATTAGGCCGGGTCAAAAATTGGACATTTTTTAATTTCTTAAAAAGTACACTATGTGAAGCTTCATTTTATCATCTTAACAAAATATTAAAATATCAAGCATGTGCTACCCTACTACCCCTATCACATACCCCTCCTCCCTTTTTTATCTTCATATTAACTTATGTAACATATGACAACATTAAACATATGCAGTTTGTTTAGTGCTTGATATTTTATGTTTCAGATAAATAGAAATAATTTGCATTTGCTTTAATTATAATTTGAATTATCATAAATTACATAGTCATAGTAAGTCCTCAACTGCAGCCTTTGGATATCCTACGGAATTCCCAGCAGCCATGACTTCAAAAGCAGATGTTGTGAGACACTACCTTTTTGTGCGCCGTCGTGAAGAAACTAAGTCAAAAAGATCAGCAACTGTTAATGATTGTTGCAGGGTTGTTGTAAAAGATATTGAAGACATTTGGATGAAATTTTCTTTTTAAGATAGATTAGATACCTTCGGTGTTAATCGTAGGAAGTCAGTCGACTAATAGAAAAAGCCTCAAAATTGAACAAGGTGCCGTTACATCGAAGAAATGAAAGTTTTGCCTTAAAAGTAGCTCAGTATGATGAAATGTTTGATAGATCTTCTTGTGAATGCTATGATAAGGGAATTGATAGGAAATCTTGCAGGTGTAAGGATAAAATACCAATGGCAGAATGGGAGTCTTTTGTGGGTCATAAACAATGACCAAATTAGTTAGGACGAATTGATCACATACGTACCTAGTTCAACAAAGAAGAGATCTTCAGCAAGAGCCCAAGAAGCACAAAACTGTCAACTAAAAGCACAAGAAGAAATGACTGAAGCCGCCAATGTTTTACCGAAGAAGACATGGATGTAGATTCAAAGAGTCAGGATGAAGATTATGAGCCCGATTTAGAAATGACTGAGAATATTCAGAACAGACACTCCAATAAAAACCTAGCATTAACAGCAGATTGTTATCGTGTAAGTTGTAGAGCTGCAGCTGCAATACTCAATACAGCTTTAAAAGATATGGGGATCCTTAACCACACCAACATGCTTGACAGACAGAAATTAGAAAGAGAAAGAAATCACATGGGTGAACAAATACTTTTAGGTCTAAATCCAAAAATCTGAAGATGGAGTGCCTTGGATTTGATAGAAGGAAAGATAACACATTAACTAAAAGTAGAAAGATAAAAGAAGCACACTATGTTATTGTGAAAGAACCTGGAAGCATGTATGTAGACCATGTCACACCAGATAATGGAACTGCTCGCTGCATAGCAGAAGAGTTGATAACTATTATTACAGACTCGAACAGCACAGATACTATCAAAGCTTTACTGTGTGATAATACTCCTGTAAATACAGGAAAAATTGGTGGAGCCATAAAACTGGTTGAAATTCATCTTAACAGACCAGTGCAGTGGTTGGTGTGCCTCTTGCATTTGAATGAGCTGCCTTTTATGCACGTCTACAAAGCCATTGATGGTAAAACAACAGGTCCAAATACTTTTGTGGGTTCAATTGGGAATAAACTGAAAACAGATTTAATAAAATTGGAGGTAGTCAAATATTCTCGCGTAAAGGGAAACATTAAAGTATTCCAACAAATGTTGTGAAGGACCTAAGCAGTGATAGATATCTTTATGATATGTGTCTGACAGTGCAAACTGGAGACACTTCTCAAGATTTGTCCACTCGATCCCCAGGTACCCTTCACCATGCTCGCTGGCTAACTTTAGCCAACAGGGTCCTTCGATTATACGAGTATATCTCAACGCCAAATTCCGATAAAAACCTTCAAGATATAGTCAATATTATTATGCATTTCTATGCTCGAGGGTGGTTTTGGAGAAAATCTCATCCTAATGCAACTGATGGTGCATATAACTTTTGGCATTTATGTGCTTGCTTCGAAATTTGGATGAACAACATAGATCAATAAATAATAGAACCAGTATTAAAGAATAACGCCTACTTTGCTCACCCTGAAAATATACTCATATCAATGGTAACTGACAAGAGACTAGAAATTAAGGAGCAAGCTATTCAGAAAATCATCCTCTCAAGAACAGGATTTTCAGGTACCAGAAACTTTGAGTTGCCTCGAACCCTCAATTTCCAGCCTACTGACTACACCCAGATGATCGATTGGCAAAGAGATCATTACTCCTCCACCGCTGCTAAACAATTTTAGCGACGATGAGCTACTACAGGCTCGATGTAAGCCACTGGAGATAGCTTCTTTTCCATGCCACATTCAAAGTGTCGAAAGGGCAGTGAACCTAGTAACAAAGGCATGTCAGGAAAGAATAGGATACGACAAGTTTGACAACCGTCAAAAGTTTATCTTAAACTCATTAGAATCAAGACGAAAACTGCCCAAGTTTGAATGGAAGGCCCAATGGAATGAGTAAGAAACATATGAAATAAAATTTCCTAATGATATTGAAAATTTCTTCCCTTTTGATGTGATAAGGAACAATGAAAAAGTGAATTAAATTTTAGCACATTTATTATGCCTCTAATTTTTTCTTCTGAATATACTGTTGTACTTTATTAGGAAAATTAATTGTGTACATTATTAAATAAAATATTATACGTTAATAAAGATTTGTCATCAAAATACCTGAATGTAGAGTAAGTCTTGTATAAATGGAATATTCTTCAGTATAGGTCAAAAAGTGAAAAATTGTGCCAGGGGTAGGAGGCTTGAAACAGCAAAAATAATTTATGAGGGGGTTCCTGTGTTCCATTCAAACCCCTCACAATATGTACCTTTTCAATATAAAATTTTGACCCGGCCTAATATATATATAAGTGGTGGACCGGATATTCGCATCATTTTTAACATCCGCACTTCTGACTGCGGATGTTATGCAGATATTACCTCTAATAAATTATGCAATTTACAATTAAATTAGCTTATAAAGTAGCTTATAAGGCCCAGTCATACAGCACATTTCATGTAAAGTATTAATTACACAGCTCAACAAAAAAAATTTTTTTTTGTTTCGTTGCCAAGGAAATTTGTACGAATTTAGGGTATTTTGGGGTTGCTGAATTCCAAAATGAAAGTAGTTTTTCCGATTTGGCTCTAGTTCTTGAGATAATGAATACCCTCAATTAATAGGAAACGTAACCATAACGCGTGCATATGGGAAACTACCGGAACATTCTAGATGGTGAGACACGCGAATATTCTTAGTGTTTACTCCGCGACCATTCAAGAATATTCCCCCTCCGTATATAAGTCATCGGCCACCCAACCAGTAAGTAGGCTCCGCCTGAACATTAAATTTTTTTCATTTTTACGAGTTTCAATGGGGTGCCAATTATCTCATAAATTAGAGCCAATCTAGCAAAACCGATGTCATATTCGGAATCAGCACCACAAAGTTACCCCAAAATCACTCTAATATGATTGGCAATAAAATGAGTGTTGACCAGTGTTATTAATGAACAAACAAATATATAAACCTCAAAATATAAATACCTGGTAACACAGAAAATTGAATGAAACTTGTTTCATTGAATTTTCTGTGGCTGAAACTCTTGAAAGTTATTATCATCATCATAATGAAAACATTAATATTAATTTTAATTCTTATGCATTGCCTGCCATAATAGTAATATCACGAAATTTGAAAATTTGTCATATATTCATAATTCTATATTATATTGATAGATTAACTAAATATCCGCATCCGCGGATATTGAAATGAAAGATCCGCATCCACAGATGTTGAAAAACTGACATCCGGTCCACCACTAATATATATATATATATATATATATATATATATATATATATATATATGTTAGTCAATGTGTGAAACCAATCACTTCGCGTAATGTCTAAAAATTTCAGGCATTTCGCGTAATTTGATTATGCGATTAATGACTTCGTGAAGGTTAGGTTAAGTTAAATTAGGTTAGATTAGGTTGTTTAGGTTAGATTAGTAATGCATATTACCTATGTTTATGGATAACAGGTATTACGAGAATTGCCTGAAATTTTTAGGCATTACGTGAAATGATGGTTTCACACATTGACTAACATATACCTTTCAAACGTTCCGTGCGATGATTCCTCATTTCACGAAGGTCAAGCTTGTCGCCCCTCCTCTCGAGTTGGCCTAGTGAAGTAGCGAGTTCGTTTCTTGTACTCTCCACCTCACATAGCCAGGTACGCCCGGCTCATCGGGGATTGTTCTGAGCCAGGCATCTAATCTTCTTTTGAAGATGTCCACTGCAACACCACTCGTGTTCCTTAGTTCTTTGGGCAGTTGATTAAACAGTCTTGGTCCTCTCGCAAAAAAACTATTTTCTTTCAGGGTTAAGGATGTTCCCTGTCTAGCCTTAATTTGGGAACACGACACAGTCTTTCTTTTCTATTTTCCACTGTTGTTTGGGGGGTTATAGGGTTCAGAGTAAGATTAGGGGTTAGTTTCTCCATTATTTTCCAAGTGTAGATAATGGTGTATATCTCTCTCCTCCTTTCCAGTGAATATACAGTCGGTTTAATTCAGGTAACCTTTCCCAGTAATTTAGCTCTTTGCACCCATTGATCTTGGCTGTGAGGCTTCTCTAGACAGCTAGAAGGGATTCAATGTCTTCTTTTTTATATGAGCATGTTAGGACCAAGCAGTATTCCAGCTTGGGTATGATCAGTGTTTTCAATAGAGGAATCATTATATTCCTATCCCTTCATTTAAAGGTGGTTCTCAGTATCAGCCCAGTTATTCACTTTGCTCTGTTTACTGCTATCTTATTTTGTGTTTCAAATTTTGCATCATCATTCATTACAACTCCTAAAGCTTTTGCTTTAGAATTTTTCTGAATTTGCTGTCCATTTGGGGTATAGTATTCCATGGATTTTAGGTCGTCCCTTTTTCCGTACCGTAACAGTTGAAATTTCTCAATGTTGTTTTCCGAGCACTTGTAGATTCTGTTCATGTCTGTTTGTAGAGCTCCTATGTCCTCTGGGTTTCCTATTTTTTGACTGATTTTTGTGTCATCGGCAAAGGATGTAACTGTGCTGTCTCAGGTAACATTCTCATCTATGTCAGTTAGCATGATATGAAAAACTGATACTCAGTAAGTGATCAGTTGCGTTTCTGAACCCAGTTTTGGGACATAATGTAGGCCTAATTTTTCTGACCCAGCTTATATTGTGGTCTAAGACCTAAAATCAACTCATAGCTTAACAAAGGCTAAGGTAAATTACCCTAATCTAATTTGGTGAGAAATCCTACTGTGGACCTCAATTTACTCTACCCGCTCTGGACCATTTCCGGAATCTCTAGGCTGACCCCTACAGGGCTAGGCTTAATCTATTCTATATTTAGACTGGAGATATTAGGGGGTGGGTTAATTGGGGACCAATTCATACAGAGCATTTTTCACATTGGTGGCCCGTGCGGGGAATTTACATACGTTAGGCTTAACCTTACTTAACAAAAATTGCAGAATTAGGCTAAATGGTCTAGCTTAAACCTAACCTAATCAAGCCTAAAATAACAAACTTGCCTAATTAGGTCTACAACCTAGGACCTAACTAGGAAACATAAAAGAATGAGACTCCTTAAATGTAAATAAGCTTAGAACTGAGTGGCACATAAATACTTGGGGGATTTTTAAACTAAACTTAAAACTTCACTGATTTGTCTGATTACTCATCATAGACGAGAGATCAAATAAATTAATTTCGGTTAATATTCGTTTTTTGACCCAGTCACACCCAGCTATAACAGCAATATATATTGAATAACCAATCAAAGCTGAATAAGAAAATATATATATTATCTTGTGCAAATTTGTATAAAATGTACTTTTTTAAAAAATATATTTTCTACTTTCTAATATGTATGTATATAAATTTCGGTTGGTTTGTTTATTTGGGCTACCTTTTTTGGACTTTTTTGGAGATTTTTCTTGGCTTTTTTTGGCTACTTGGCTTTTTTTGGCTACTTGGCTTTTTTTGGCTACTTGGCTTTTTTTGGCTACTTTTTCTTGCTTTGGCTACTTCTTTCTGTTTCTGGTTAGTGTGGTAATTTTCGTTCTACTGGTATGATGTGTCAATCTTGTGAACTTGATTTTGAAGACCTAATCCGCCTTGTTGGCCTTGATGAAGATAAAAGTTTAGATTTTGTTTCCAATCATGGCATAATTCCGACATCCGTGATTTGCCCTAAATGTAATACTGCCTGTATTTTAAGACAAGACTCGAAGGTGTTTAGGTGCCGTAAAAAAATGGAAGGATGTGAAATCGTGGGTTTTACGTGCTGGGAATAGACGTCCTCATTACCGGAAATATTTCGCACGATACTTGTTCCTGGCAGAACATCCTGACGATTCTACAGTTCTGCATCACTTCCTTACTGCAATTGCAGAACTATATCCTCCAAAATAAGGTGACTGGTTAGGCTAAGTTAGGTTGTGTTTAGCACGAATGCAAACTTTTCTGGTCAATTTTGAGGTGTTTTGCATGAATCTGCCATCTGTTTCCTGTGCAAATGTGTAGTTTTTGAGATGACGATATCTCGAAAACTACGCATTTGCACAGGAAACGGATGGCAGATTCGTGCAGAGCACCTCCAAATTGACCAGAAACGTTTGCTCTCATTATAAAAAGAGACTGGGTCAAAAAATGAATAATTACCTTAATTTCTTCTTGCCCTATATTTCATTACGATCCTGTTAAACAATTTTGACTTAAACATGGACAGTGAGGAATTGAAAAGAAAAAGGGGGGAAAGTTGGGCGCTGTTACTAAGGCCATCAACACTTTAACAATATTACACAACCAGGCAAGGAAGATTTAAAGTTATCCAATTTAAGAATTACATACTCTTAAGAAGGATATAATAGCCATTGATGAGAGTATTTCAAAGTTAATTGAACCTGAAATGGCTGATGAACAACTTATAGACCTTTACTCTGATTATGAGCATCAGGTAATCTCAACTGAACAGCACATAAGGAAATTACAGTCTCGTTTGACCGACTTGTGGCCAATGTTCCCTCTAAGGTGTGCGCGTGTGCGCGCGCACACGCGTTGTGAAATCCGCGTGCACAGCAAAATAAAATGCGCACAGGCTCAAGCGTATCATGAGTCACGACAGTAAATGAAGTAATTGAAAAAATATACCGTCACACAAGGTCTGACCATTTGCATCAACATACTCTATAGTCGCTCTTTTAAGTATTAACACCTTCCGCCCAACTTCGCCGATGTCCGTGCAATTACGCAATACAGATTTTTTTACTCTATGTATTTGCATTTTTTTTCTTTTATACATTAACGCATTGAATATAAACTTTCTCTTTCTTATTTTTGCATAAAAACGAATAGTAAGTATCTCATAATTCATAAAAAATAAAATTATTTTTTATTTTATTCCTATTTTGTGAATGGATAAAATCATGTATTAATGTTGATAGTTTATTTTAAATTGCTAAATGCAAAAAATTGTTTTGAGAAATGATAACTAAAATAGTCATTTTCAATTAATGTTATTTTAATTTTTTTCTTTATTTTGTTGAATTTTATTTTACTATTTTTTTATTTTATTCATATTTTTAGAATGGATAAAATGTTTTCTTTTTTAAGAATATATAATATTGTAAACAGTTTTTTAATATCCATTTAATAGTATCGTAATGATCAAACTATCACCTTATGGAAATAGTATTTATTAAGTATTTAATATTTATATATATATATTTCATTTTGAAGATAATAGCGCTCAGAAAAGTTTGCACAATTTTTCTCCATGAATCTAAATGTATGCACAACGAAAATTTCTTGCGCACACGGACTAAAAAAAATTAGAGGGAACATTGCTTGTGGCATACAAAATCCCCGAGGACAATTTCCCCCAAGGACAATTCCCCCCTCCCCCAATGAGGATAAATTAAATTAATATTGTTAAGAACATTTATTTTGAAAAATAATACAAAAAAGTTGAATAGTTAAAGTAGGCTAAAATTTATTTTAAAAACTTAGAGATTTTAGCTTTTTTAAGAGGAATTGCTTTTAATCTGTTGTTATAATCTTTAACTAAACTGATTATACGATGGGAACAATCTTTGTACTTTTTTCGTGATCCTTCGTTTGGAATGCCTGCTAAACTCTGAGTAATACGAACCTCCTGAAGTGATTGTTCTCGTTGGATTATCGAAATGAATTTCCAGATATTTGGATGGCAACATCCAGTACTAGCCAAAAAAACTCCTATGCCATCCTTCGACGGAGTTATTTGTTCTTGGAAGCTCTTCGTTTGCTCTGGTGTACATGCCCCATAGAGCCATATCAAACAAAGGCTCTCGTTGCCCTTGCCGCCGACAAGGTCGTCCAATATACGTGTCTTCAAAGTAGTCGAGGATTGGTTGGGTTTCCGGAGCCATTATTTCCATCAATTTTTCAAAAGCTTCTTCAATGTCAGTTGTTGGAACAAAGGCCAAAGCAGCGAGCATCCTCATGGTAAGAGAGAACTCTTTATCATCTTGATATGTCTGCTGCAGTCCGCAATTTTTTATCTTTCTATAAATGTTCTGGCTAAAATGAAATAAGCAGCCCTTTACCTCAGTTTCTGGAAAGACAGCATGCAAGCTATTGATCATAGATTTCTCAAAATCTACCATTATGCTGACTGGGGATAATTCTTCATTTAAATTCTTCAACTCTGGCAAAAAAGTTGTATATGTCGCTTGACTTTTATCAGGAAGGAGAGCATAAATCAAGGGTATCGTACGACTATCCTGCAAAGCATGGATTGTATAAAGCTGAGCAAAAATCTGAGGAACTGTTTTGAACGTTCCATCGAGAAACCAATGAAAACAAGAAGAAAGAATTTCCAAATTTTTCTGCGTGCCAAAAATCAAAATTCTTTTATCTGAGTTGCCTGAGTCGTAAAGCAGAAAATTTTGACCATCTTGCGTCGTTTTATACCTATCTTCTAAAACCAATTCTTGTGCATTTAAAGGCAAAGGGGGGGGAAACATTAGCTCGTTGCCTTTGGCGTCTAATGTTACGGCGCAAGTGATGAAGAGGTGGTAATTTTGTGGCTGCTTCCTCACTTAAACCTATAACTGCACTTGCTATTATTTGCTAAGAAGTTTCTTGGGAGCTTTCAGCACGCACTTTTATTTGCTCAACAGTTTTAGCAGCATCATATTTTGTAGCATCGGGTGCATGGGTATGAGCATGATGTCGCCCAACAATTTCATTTTCAAAAACTTTGACTTTAGCTTTGCATGCTGCTTTATACCTACGATGCTCGCACTCATACGAAATAACGCCATTAGGTAAATCCTTTTGTTTAACATAAATATAATCTTCAAACACAAATTTGTCACGTCCTTTCTCACTCTTAATAAACTGCATGTTTGTAATGGGCTTGCGGACACAAGAAAATTGAGATAATTATGCTGGAGGTACTTTCGTTAAATAGCGCTTGATAACTTAAATCTTTTATTTACTATATATATTTTTTTTGTTGGATCATGTCAAGAATAGCAAACCCAACACCTGCAGGGTTCGCTATTCTTGACAAGGGAATTTTTGGGTTCGCTATTCTTGACATGGTAAAATTGGGTTCGCTATTCTTGACATGATCCTTTTCGTTAAATAGTAGTTGGTTGGGTAGTTATTTGGGTAGTTGGTTGGGTAGTTGGCAAGTTAAACCTTTTATTTGATCCTGAAAAGTTTTACCCATTTTACAACTACTCGGGGGGCAATTGTCCTAGGGGGTCAATTTTTCTGGGGGGCAATTATCCTCGGGGGAAATTGTCCTAGGGGGCAATTGTCCTGATACGCTTTGCTAGTACCAACATTTGATGGGGACACGGTACAATTCCCATCTTTCATTGAAAATTTTGAGAGTTCAATAGGTAATAAACCTTATATTCCAACTGTTCATAAGTTTAGCTACTTAACTAGTTTCCTTAACGGTCCAGCCTATAACATGATAGCCTATTTACCAGCTGTGGATGATTCATATGAAGTAGCTATTGATCTCTTGAAACATAATTACATTAATAAAGATGAGATTATATTTGAATTATCTCAACAAATTATTGATTTTGCACACGTAAAAGATAACCATAGTGATATGGAAAAATTTTATTAAAGCTTCATCTTGGCTTATACATCTCATTGCTAACCAGTTGTCCCATAATAGCTTCTAATTTTTAACATCTAAGGCGCAGTTCTTAGGTGCCTTCCTTTGAGGATTAAAGATGTTTTAGTTCAAAAGACGGGAGAAAATTATCCTAATCTTGAGAACATCAGAAAACACTTTCCAACTATCCTAGCTAATTTCAAATTGAGAAATAGTCTGGGTCTTATTTTGTGTTGAACTATGGATAAACCAAAGACTGTCCCCAGAGACCAACTAGCTACAGCCAAACAGACAAAACTTGATACTGTAGAATCAAATGTGACCAACTGTAACACAAGAACACCTACATTACAGAACTTTAATGTAACTGCTGCCTCAACTTACACACCACATTGTTCATCGCTTGCACAAAATTTACACAGTAGTACTGGGTGTGGCAAATATATATTCAGACTTTAACTTAGGTTCAACTGTTCACATCTTCTAGATCTTATGTAAAAAGTGTACTGGCCAGGGACATTATAAGAAACAATTGAATCTTAACCTAGTTTTACAGTCTAAGTTTTGTAAAAGTTCACGTGTCTCATCAATGTGTGATTCACTGAAGTGTCCAAACAACAATACTCAAACTCAAAAGATACCTCCTCCAAACAAAGATAATCAAGAAAATGCCACTTTCATGGGACATTCTATTTGTTCAAACAACGTAACAAAAAACACTGAGGTTCTTTTACCAACTATTACTTTGGACTTAGTAAATGGTGAGGGTAGCACCACTCCAGTGAGATGTCCTATAAACTCTTGTTCTCAACAAACATTTGTTTCGCAAAATTTAATTAATAAATTGGGTTTAACACCAAACCTGAATGAACAAGAACTCAATATCACATCCTCTGTTAAGGATAACTCAAACAAAAATAGCTATAAGACAATTGACCTGGAATTGGCTCCAAACAACACAACATTAAATCTATAGGTTATGAACCCTTTATTCAAATCAAATGGATCCCTGAACCACAAGAACCTAAGTTGTTTATCACTGTCTCAGGGTAGTATATAACTGTAGCTTCAGAGTTTTGTTGTTGGGGCATCTTGTCGATAAACCCCCCCTGTCAGTTAAATAATGACAACCATCTTTTTTAAAAGGGTTATTTGTTACTTCTTGAATGAAGCCTTTCTGTAGCTGTTTTTTTGAAGACATCACTGTACATTTGAATTCTATTACTTATATAAAGTAATGAAAAAGCTCAAACAAGATGTCCTTTAGCTACTTTGAGATTATCTCTTAGAGTTGGACAATTTATTTTCCAAGGTAACTCAACACAATAACTATTGTCTTTGCACTGAATGGTGTCTTCAAATCTTTCTACCATTAACTGATCTTCTGAAGTTTGATTTGTGTCATGTATACCCACAGATTCTAGCAGCCATAAAGTTTGAATTGCCTCATCCAGAGTTTCATTTGATAGTGATGAATTAATGTTCTCAGCTGTTATAATATTATTCAAAGTGTTGCTATTCTTACAGGTATTATGTAGGACTGAGTTGAGGCACATAGTATTTGTTAGTCATGAACTATTTTGGTTTAGGTCTAGGTTGTATCTGGATAGGTCACCCAAAGGGGTTATCCCTGATGGTGTCTGATAAGCTATACCATTACCTATCTTCACTATGCCCCTATAAATAAGATGAATATAATCTGCCCCATTAACATTTCAATGTTAGCTACTGTGTTGTTTGTGATATGTCTATCAGCTATATTGTACTGTTTCCTCAAATGATTGGTGATTTGTTCTAGTTTGGGTACATCCAGTTTTTGTCCTCCTTTTGGAATAATGACCGTTTTAATTTTTCTAATTCATTTTCTACATGTAATTGCTCACCTAGCCTATTAGCATTGACAATTAGACATCATTTAAACCAGTTTAATAACTCTTTAAACTTCCTCAAGGAACATTTTTATGTAGTGTTAGACAATCTAATAGGCTCAACATCATAGACTTCAGATAATTCAGATTTTGTTGAACATTCTCATAACATTATGCAACAAGGTAACTTTGAACTTAGAGAGTGCATTTCAAATGATGAGGATTTAAACAAAAAGATTTTAAAGGATAATAATGGTTTTACTGAATCATCAGACAGAGTTAAAACTTTAGGTATGAACTGGTATTTGGATGAAACTTCCTTCTAACAATCATGATTAAAACCTTTAGTGCAGAGTGTCTTTTAGTGTTAGCTTCCTCATCAAGTTTCAAATATTATCAGAGGTTTCAAAATTTTTTGATCCCATGGGTCTATTCCTGCCTTCAACAATAAAATCAAAGATTTTCCTCCAAGAAGTTTGGAGGACAAATGTTGGGTGGGATGAGCCAATAACAACTGAAGATCAAAAATCTTGGAAGAAGTTAGCTGCTGATTTAACAAAAGTGCAGAACATTAAAATACAAAGGTGCTGTGGGTTTAGGGATAAGCCCCAGAGACTTCATGTGTTTGCTGATGCAAGCACACAGGCTTATGGGTGCTGTGCGTACCTTGTAAGTCCTACAAAAAGTCATCAAATTTATGTAAAAGGGAAAGTTGCACCTCTCAAACCTACCCGAACCATACCTCAATTAGAACTATTGGCTGCTGCGTTATCCACAAGCAATGAAATGGTTTTAATGGCTATCAGTTATGTTCACATCATGGTAAGCATCCTTATCTGGCTCGACAGTCAGATTTGTCTTGCCTGGATACAGAATGATAGCATTAATAGTAAGAATGTCTTTGTAAGAAACAGGCTAAAAGAAATAGCTGAAGCTAATGAAAGCCTACAAGTCAACTTTCACCATGTTCCACTAAACAAAATCCAGCAGACTTTCTGACGAGGTTTATCCTCCAAGTTGTTGAAATCAAACAAAACTTGGTTCATGAGACCTAAGTGGCTCTGTAATACAGACCCAATGGCCTGTGGAACAAGTTAACTTGACATTAAATTTAATCTTTTCAAATGAAAAGGTTGAACCAATCACTAATTATTAACATTATTCTGATTTCAGCAAACTTGTCAGGGTCACAGCCTACTGTTTGAGGTTTGCTCGCAACTGTTTAACTACAATTAACAAACAACTAAATAAGAACAATCATAATTATACAGAAGTTGCAACCAAGTACTGGATAGGGCATGCACAACAAAACAAGTACAATAAAGAGTAGAATTCTTGACTAATGGGAAACCTACAACTACTGATGGTACAGGCTCTTTTGTTTATCTAAACTTGTTCAGAGATGAGGAAGGTCTTTTAAGGTGTAAAGGGAGATTAGACAAATCAAAACTGTCTTACAAATGCAAACATCCAATTCTTTTACCAAGATTTGGCTATCTGACATACATCACTGTGTTTGTCTGATGATTAATGTTATCATCTGGGAGTACCACAGACACCAACTGCATTAAAAAAAACTTAGTGATCCTTCCCTTGGGTATCCAATGTTAAAACAGTTCTGAATGAGTGTGTCACATGTAGGCGTATTCATGCTAGGCCCTATAGGAAACCAAATCCTCCTGCTTTACCAGAGGAGAGAGTTACTCTGAACAGACCCTTTGAGACTGTAGGTATTGACTATACAGGAGCATTGACTGTAGAGGTGGTTGGCACTGAACAAAAAATGTACATTGTACTGTTTACATGTGCTGCCTCATGAGCTGTTTATCTGGATGTTGTGGAGGACCTTACAGCAGAATCTTTTGTGGCTGTCTTTAAGAGATTCTGTGCATGACATTCAGTACCCAAGACAGTTTGGACTGACAATGCTACATGTTTCAAGGCTGGTTAACAGGTCATTAACGACTTGTTAAGCAATGAAGTCACACAATTATATATACAAAATTCAAACATAAAGTGGAAGTATATTCCAGTTGCCTCTCCTTGGTATGGTTCTATCTGGGAGAGGAATATACAAACAGTAAAGAATTGCTTGAAGAAAGCAATTGGTAAAAAACAGATACACTTGCTTGAATTGCTCACTCTCCTGGCTGAGATTGAGAACATCATCAACAATAGACCACTCACTTATGTGAGTGACAACATTAATGACCCGGAACCATTAACTCCAAATCATTTGATTCGGGGAGAACAAGTTAGTCTCCTGCTGGACTACAATATATACTCTTCAGAAGACCCAAACTGGACTCAACGACATGATGAACTCCAGACTAAGTTACAACACTTAACTAGAATTAAAGCTCATTTCATTAAACAGTGGAAAACTGAGTACTTGATGGGTCTAAGGGAGACATAAACAAATGACTAAGAAGGATTGGTCTGACACAATTAAGGTAGGGGACCTTGTTCTCATACATGACAGTACTCCAAGACAATACTGGCCTCTGGCTAGAGTTTTAGAACTCAGACCAGGGGCAGACGGGGTAACAAGTGGTCAAATTAAGGACTTCAACGGGTGACACAACAAGAGACATTTCTCTTTTGTACCCACTAGAGTCTGGACCCAAAACAATGGACTTTGGAGAGCCCTCTCCACCGACAGTAACAACTGGAGACACTGAACTTCCAGTAACTATCCCCTTGACAGTAGGAGCGGTAACATATCCTACTACAACATTGACAGACACAAGACCTCAGCGACAAACAGCGTTAAAGGCACGACTAGTTTTACAACAAAAAATAGATGCTGGTGATTTTAATTTTATCTTCTAACTTTCACTTTTCCTTTTCTTATGGTAAAGACCATGGACGGTTTCATCCTATGGATGTATATTTTCTCTTCTAATTAAATGCTACATCTTCTCCATGAGAAGGTGAGGATAGTCACTGTTAATCAGATTAACAGGCATTTACAGTCAAATAGTTAGCTAGTCTACACTGACATAAAAATTGGTGACAATGACACCAAGATTTTTATCTCCCGGGGCACCCACTATACGGGAAATTGATACTCAGGGCCGTTTCCTGGCATAAGCAGACTAAGCGGCCGCTTAGGGCCCCGCTGCTACTAGAGGGCCCCCTAGACAGGCTCCCAGGTCATAGCTCAGTGGGCAAGAATAGCAATATAGCTGAAATTATTATTATTATTATTGTTAATTAATACGACAATAATAATAATAATAATAATAATGAAGTTTTTGTTTGAGACAAATGTGATAAAACAGAGACAAACGAAACGTTTTGGTCGTTATGTGTAAATAACTATTGTGAGATCTTATTTCTATATTATTTAACTTTATTCTTACGATATGCTTATACTTTCCTAAATGCTTAATTTTTCTAGTATTGTAAAACATTATTTCACTAATTTACTAATTATTAAAAGATTTTGTAACACTTGAAAACATAAGGAAAATAATCCTAGGTTTTAAAGTTTATTAATGCTTTTCTCATCTTTTTCAGATAATGTGAATTTTGTTGGTCAAAACCTAAATGGTCTGATTATTTGAATGTATTTGATTAACGTTACAATTATAACATTATTATTATTATCATCATCATCATCATTATTATTATTTAGCAGATTAGTTGTGGTTAACTAGATGTGACTTCGTGCATCTTGGAAAATGAAACGGCATTATCCATCAGGAGCTGAAAAATGGAAAAAGAAGAAAATAGAGGAGGAGGAGCTTTCCAGCAGCACAGGTGAGATGTGCCACTTGTATATTCTTATGATTACAGTTCAGGCAACTAGGTTAGGTAGACCATCAAGCTAGGCAAGTGCTCAGAAATCGTGTAGAGTAAGCTAGTCTCTGTAATATTTATAATATTTCAAAATGTGAAATTTAATGGATCACATCACCTCAAATTCTGTTCACACAGATCAATTACCAAACAAGATAAGAAAGAGTATTTTAGCAAAAATTAACAGAATATGTAATGTTATGTTCTTCTCAGGAGCACTACTGAAATATTTGGAAAAGCCATCCTCAGCAAAGCCTGATGAGCATCATGAGCCAACAGCAGGACCATCCTCTATGCAACCTCAAACACCAGTAGAAGTAGAGCCTGATGAACCAACAAGTGGCCCATCTTCTGTTCAGCTTCAAACACCACACACAGGCATTTCTACTGAGCAACAAGGACCAAGATCTGCTCCACCGCTTGATCCGTATGACTGGCCAGTTGTCCTGTCAGATGCCTTGAAGACAGATCTGGTGTCTCGAGGACCATTTCAAATCAGTCCAGATTTCATATTCCCTAAAAGGACCATTGACCAAACTGAAATGTCATTAATGGAGGTAGAGCGAAGATGCTAGCGAGATGTCCTCACACGTCTTGTAAGTATAATCCAATCACTGGCAGAGAGAAACCTTGCTTTCAAGGGGTCTTCCTCAACATTGTACAATCGAGACAATGGCAACTTCTTGAAGGAGGTTGAGCTGCTTGCCAAATTTGATCTAGTGATGAAACAACACATCAGCAGAGTCGAAAGTGGCCAATATAGTCATTCAAGTTACCTAGGAAATATCATTCAAAATGAGCTCATTGGGTCCATTAGTGGGAAGATCTTGGATGCCATTGTTGCAGAAATAAAACAAGCTAAATATTACTCTCATTTTAGACTGCACTCCAGACATAAGCCACCAAGAACAGATGTCGATTATTATCAGAACTGTTATTTCTGGTACTTCACCCATTTTAAAGAATACTTCTTGGGCTTTCTTGAGACTTCAGAAAGTACAGGCCTGGGTTTATCAGTTCTGATTCTGAAGAGACTAGATGAACTGAATATTCACTTTGATGACAGCAGAGGACAGTCATATGACAACGGAGCGAACATGAAGGGCAAGAACAAAGGTGTTCAGGCAAGGTTATTAGAGAAGAACTGTCGTGCACTCTATGTTTCATGTGGGGCTCACACTCTGAATCTTGTAGTGGCTGATGCAGCTAAAGCTTCCACAGATGTCATCAGCTTCTTTGGCAATGTACAAAAATTGTACAACCTTTTTGCGGCAGCTACACAGAGATGGACAATCCTAAAGAAGCACGTAAACATAACACTCAAGTCTTGGAGTGAAACCAGGTGGGAGAGCCGGCTTAAGAGCATTGAGGCTGGTTGATACCAGAGCCACAACATCAGAGAGGCCCTGTTGGAAGTCAGAAACAATGCCACAGATGCCATCCAGGACTGAAGCACAAGCACTTGCAGAGGAGGTAGGGTCTTATCGCTTTCGGATTTGCACAGTAGTATGGTATGACATTCTTCATGCAGTTAACCATGTCAGCAAACTTCTGCAGTCTCCTACAATGCAGTTTGATGTGGCAGTTAACCTCCTCACAAAAACAAGAGACTCACTCACCAGCTACAGAAACACAGGTTTTGTTGCAGCACAAGTCGTAGCTAGGGACATATGTGAGGAAATGAACGTGGAGTCTGTGCTGAAGGAGAAGAGGCTCAGATCCACAAAAAAGCACTTTGCTTACGAAGCTCCTGACGAACCATTTACAGAAGCCTTAAAGAGGCTGGAAGTAAAATTTTTCAATGTGGTGGTGGATTGTGCCATCGGGTCAATAAATGAGAGATTCAAAACATTAGATGATGTGAGGGACATATTTGGGGTTTTCCTAAACTTCACCACAATGAACAAGGAAGACTTGTCCTGCAAGTGTGAAAAGCTCTCTAAGATACTGAGCTCTGGAGCTGACTCTGACATTGATGGAAGAGAACTGGCCCTCGAAATTAAGAACTTGCCGACTTTACCTTCACACAACATGACTGCATTGGAGCTTCTCTCCTTCATTCATCAGAAGCAACTGGAGGAACTATACCCCAATCTCTGGGTTGCACTAAGAATTGCCTGCACTCTACCTGTGACAGTAGCGTCAGCCGAGAGGAGCTTCTCTAAGATGAAGCTAATCAAGAACTACCTCAGATCATCAATGGGGCAGGATCGCCTCAGTGGCTTTGGCATCATGAGCATCACCCAGGACATTGGCAGGGAGATTTCATATGATTATGTTATTGATGATTTCGCCCAGAAAAAATCTAGGAGGCAAAAATTTTGAAGATACAAACTGTTCTGTATAACTGTTAGCTATTACACGATTGTATCGTAGAGTTAGTAATTCTTTGGTAGTTGATAATTGAATTATTTTTTTATACATAGTTCTGTCATTTATTCTAAATAATGTATAAGCTAATTTTCAGGAATTTCATGGAGTATTTTTTGTTTGTCTTCTGAAAGTACATATTTGTTGTTTTGGACATAAATGTTTCATTAAAATTGTTTCATAATTGTTTTTTATTAACACATCCATTTTTTGTATGTGTGCTGAGGTGATGTAGTAAGGCGTGAGGTGATGGGTGGAGGGGTGGGCCTCAAATGGGTATACTGCTTAGGGCCCCCTAATGGCTAGAAACGGCCTTGCTGATACGTGTGGGTAGTTGGGAGGTAACGAAAATGGTCCACTGAGTAGGTAGGTAGTTAATCTAACAATTATTAAACTCCTTTTATGTCAATAACATTAGTATTTATATACTGTGTGATAGAGCGTGCTCGGTGAGAGAGATACATTACCGATCAACCAACCGAAAAAAACGAAGAGGACGCTGGTGGACAAAGCCGCGGGAAGAACAAAAAGAAGCAACGGCAGAGCAAGACGGAACAGGGAGAAGGAAGAGGCTAAACAACAGAAAAAGATCCCCCACCAGCAAGTACGCTCTCAAAAATTGAGCAAAGAGAAGAGGGACTGTCTAATAACTCTCAGTAAGTGATCAATTGTGTTTTTGAACCCAGTTTGGGGACATAATATAAGCTGGGTCAGTAAAATTAGGCCTATATTGTGGTCTAAGACCTAGCATCAACTCATAGCTTAACAAAGGCTAAGGTAAATTACCCTAACCTAATTTGGTGAGGAATCCTACTGTGGACCTCAATTTACTCTGCCCGCTCTGGACCATTTCCAGAATCTCTAGGCTGACCCCTACAAGGCTAGGCTTAATGTACTCTATAGTTAGACTGGAGATATTAGGGGTGGGTTAATTGGGGACCAATTCATACAGAGCATTTTTCACAATTATGAAGAGTAATGGAGCTAATACTGTTCCTTGTGGTACTGAGCTGAAGACCTCTGATCCTAATGAAGATATTCCTTGAACTGTAATGACTTGCCTCCTCTCACTAAGGAAATTATATATCCATTTCCCTACTTTTCCCCTTATTCCCATATATTTCAATTTATTCCATGGTCACACTTGTCGAACGCTTTGGCAAAGTCTGTGTATATTACATCATAGTTTTCATTACTTTTAAGTGCGTCAATAATGTTGTTGTTATGTTCCATTAGTTGTGATAGGCATGATCTGCCTGACCGGAATCCATGTTAGTTATTATTTAATTTTTCCTGAGTTTCCAAAAAGTCAGAGATTTTTTCCCTAACTATTCTTTCAAATATTTTCGTGAGATGAGATGTAAGCGACACTGGCCTATAGTTTTTGGCCTCGGATCGATCTCCTCCTTTATATATTGGGACTATGTTTGCTCTCTTCAGGATGCCCGGTAATTTTCCCATGTCTCGTGATCGCCTCCTTAATCACTATTGGGGCTCAGCGATTGTATTCTTGCAATTTTTGATCAGTGTGGCTTTCCATTTGTTCCGTCCTGCCGCCGAGTGTGCTTTTAGTTTCCCTATAGCTTATGTAATATCATCTGTCGTAAAGTCGAAGTCCATTATACTTTCCCCTTGTAGTTCTTCAAAGAACGCGTTTCTATCGCATATCAGTTTGTCAGTTTTTAGGACACTGAAAGATGATTCGTAGTGAGGTCTTCATATTTCAGATACTTCTGTTAGATCATCAGATAAAGCATTGTCTTCATTTTTCAAATGTCCAATAGTCGTGTGAATTTTCGACTTCCTTTTTGCAAAATTCTACAAGTATTTTGAGTTAACCTTTATCGCTTCTGTAGCGTCGTCGTCTTCTTTTTCTGTATGCTTCTCAATTAGTTCCTGTATGACACAATCTATACACTGCTGTTTGTCATTTAATATTTTTATGATGTTGTCTTTGCAGTTACTTAATTTTGCACTCATTCTTTTTCTCTTTCGGAACAATGACCTCTTTTGTCTCTCGAACCTGCTTCCCTTATAGCTTTGGAGTGAAAATTAAAAATTTTGAATTTGCTTCTTTCTGTTGTTCATGTTCTTTCCTTTCCTGTTGCTTTTATATTGGTTGTTATTTCAATAATGTTGTGATCCGATATTATACTTGGGGATATTTCTTCGTTATCAATTAGGGTGCTGTTGTTTGTGAATACCAAATCTAGGCAGTTGTTTTTCTTGTGTTTTCTGTTATTTCTTGTGTTAACATAAATTCAATTCATCGGCTAGAGCTAGTAGCATTTTTACCTGCTGGTCTTCCTGTGTGCGCCCCTTGTCCTGGTGCATACCAGGGTTGGTGTTTTTTTTTTTTTAATAAAAAAATCAGATTTATTTGATTTTTTTTCCATGTTCAAGATACACTAAAACAACAAGTAAAAAAGACTCTTTTCATTCCTATAAGTTCCTGTAGCACTAATAACTTGAAGTAATTGAAGCAAACTATTGTATTAGCTATTTAAACAGATAAGTCATCTTCAAGGTTCGATAAGAAATTGCACCTCTGCAATATGTGGAAGGTGCCAGTTTCTGAATATATCTAAGATTTATTCTAGGCCTAGAGTGCAATAGCTGTTGCAATGAGCACCGTGTGAATACAAGAAAACCAAGGACAACACTTGGGTTAGGCTAACAGTTAAAAGAGGATTCTTACTATATTACGATAATAATTTTTATATATGGAATGATAATGATGTTATACCTCTCCATTTTTCTTTTCTTAATTTTATAATATAAATCCAATTTCTAATTAGGATAAAATGGCAATATCTTAAAAAAACACAAATTAATGAGTTACACTAAACTGTATAAAATCAATTTATTTAATTTGAGCTGCAAAAGCTGCAAAATTAGTATTCCTTTACAAAACTTTCAATCAGAATTAGAGCTCAAGAGCTATACGGTACGTTTCATTTGTAATTTAGAAATACTGTGTATATATATTTTTTATTAAGTTTTAACGCCATAATTCTTTGCTTTGGGTCAGCAAGTTAAACTAGCATGAACAGATGACCTTAAATGTTTTCTAGAAATGAAATATTTGTTTTATATCAAATCAGTGGAATAAAAATTTAAATTAATTATTAATGCTTTATAGTAATAATAAATATGCTCTACAAATGTTTATTCACTTTAGGACAGTGGCTATTATGATTTTAATTAATGTTTAAAAAAAAGGTTAACACAGATATCTTAATTTGTCACTATAATCAATAGAACTATAAGTAAATTCGAAAACCTTGTTTTATTGAAAAATAAACAGCAAAGTTCATTACCATTCTTTATGTATTACTTATACTGTAGTGATTAATTAGCAGTTTTCGTGTTTTATAATTTTTTTTTATTTTTATTCAGATACTGATTTAAATAGAGTTGATTTAAATCAACCAACCCTGGTGTAGACATATATTTTTTCCTATCCTTTTATATTTTATGAATGGAAAATTAATGAGAGTATTAATCTAATGTATTTATTACTACATTTTATGAGATACACCTCATAAATGTTCTCAAGTGTCCGCCTCGGTTTTCAATGCACAGCCTTGATCGTTCCAAACAAGAGTCCACTGTCCATTGAATCATTTCGGGGTGTTCTCGTATGTAAGCAGCGGCATCCATAATCCAACGCAGGAGTTCCTCATTCGTTTGTACTTTGGTCTTGTAGACCATCTCTTTCATAAGGTCCCATAAAAAGAACTCTAACAGGGTTAGGTCCGGAGATCTCGGGGGGCCATGATATTGGACCAGCACGACCAATCCAACGATTCCCGTACTGCTGATTTAAGTAATCCGTAACATGACAATCAAAATGTGATGGCGCCCCATTATGCTGAAAGAACACCCTGCGTAGTGATGTAGGTCACATCCGCATCCGCAGAACATCCACACATTTTCTCGCATCCGCACTTTGGACTGCGGATGTCGTGCGGATGTGGACCGTTGAGATAAAATGTCATTAATAAGCGGAAATTATCAAATTCTACTATATTAATAGAACTAGTTCATTGTGCGCAAAAGTGATGCAAGCGACAAGACGAGAGGCTGTTCTTGTATAAAGTTACTCTTGCAACCTACTTAGATCCATGTTACAAAGCTAAGTTATTTTCACCTAGTACATTAGAACGAGTTGAATCATCACTTGGCAAAGCAGTTGAAGAGCTTCAATCTCTTGAATCTGTCGCTTCGCCACCCACCAAAAGAATAAAAGTTTCAGTGACAGAACCAACACCTTCAACAAGCAAATCTATCACAGAATCCATCTCTCAGTTTCTTGAGTCAAGCAGCAATGACGAGACCTACGCGATGTCAAAAGATGTAGTAAAAATGATCGAGAGCTATCACCAAGAAAAACGCCTGGCTGCATGTGACAATCCTATTAGTTGGTGGAAAAATACGCAGAATATCTATCCATACTTGAGTAAACTTGCAAGGAAACATTTAGCCTGTCCTCCAACAAACGTACCAAGCGAGAGATTATTTAACAGTGCTGGATTAATATATGATGAAAAGAGAAACAGACTGGCAGCAGAAAAGGCAGAAAAATTAATGTTCCTTAAGCATAACCTTCCTATAATTAAGTTTGAACATTAAACGATGAACATCTTAGTTTACTTTATTTTAATTACTCATTTGTAAATATGCCTAATAAAACTTTAAACTTAATATAAATAGTTATCAAGCTAATTAAAGATCTCTTTCTATAAGGGTGGAGGTTGGGGAAAGAGGTCGGTGGGGTGCATTTGAGTTGGGTTCACGTCCCGCATCCTGGTAACACAATTATGGTTTCTAATTGTGGCTGAAACTCAACAAAATATAACGAATTTATTTGCAGACGAATTCACTAATTGATTTCTATATTAGTTAGATGCTTGATATTATTTTATATGTTCAGAGAAAAGTACAGCAATTATTGTACAATTAATCAATTATACTACATTATAGCTACAGCTCTCTCTATATAATAACTTATTATATACGTTAAACACAACAAATCTTGAATATATCCTAAAAAATAACGAAAATGTAGACATCCGCATCCGCGGATGTTGAAATCAAACATCCGCATCCGCGGATGTGACAAAAATGACATCTGCTACATCAGGGTCCCTGCGCCTTGTCTCCAAGGGCACGTCCTCCATCAAAAGTGGCAATTCGTTCATCAGGAAGTTCATATAAATGAAAATGAAAATGTTTATTGGCAGACTATAGTCCATATAACAAATATTAATACAATGACAGTTCATATACTAAGGATAGAAATATATACAATTGATTAGAAATAATACTGTAATGTCGAAGTTAAGTGGAGCTACAGACAGACGTTTTCGTACCAAGAAGTCCATAGCTTAGAGGATAAATGGCAGGAATTATGGATAGCTTGGATGATCGGGTTGGTTGATTTTTTAATTCTTTGTATTAGACTGTGTTGAGCACATCTTGTTACCTCCGGGAAGCTCAGGACATTGCGGGTAGCAAACATTTGCGAAGCTGAGCATCTCGGGGGCAATTTATGTAAGAGTCTAAAAGAACTGTTGTACAGCAAATTTAGGGTTCTGCCAGAACCTTTTTTATAATTCACCCAGAGTTGCTGTCCGTATATATCACTGCAGAAACTACGAAAGAGTGTGTCTTTAACTTCACTTGTACAGAATCGAAAGTTCCTTATGGTCATATTCGCTTTAGCACACAGGCTTCGAGATTGTTTTCTTTTACCAACTCCTTGAGTGATGACTCGGATATTAGTTTGACCCAAATACTTAAACTCTTGTACTTCCTCAATTACTTCACCATTCATTTTAAATCTTATATCAGCTGGCTGATTACAGCTTTTAGGATGAAATTGCATAACCTTAGTTTTTGTAACATTAAAAAATATCATGTTTGTGCGAATACACTTCGCAGACGTTTAGTAGCCGATCCAGACCTTTAACAGAGGGACTTATTAACACCATATCATCGGCATAAACTAAGTTATTTATCCTTGTTATCTATACAACATCCCACTGTTGCCTCATTAAGTGAAGCAATTAATCCGTCAATATACCCATTAAACAGCATAGGGGAGAGCAAGAAGCCTTGTCTCACCCCGCAAGAGGAGCCAAAACACTCGGATAGTACATTGCCCCACCTAACAGTGAAAGATTGGTGGGAATACCAAAATTTCAATAAATTTAATATGTACATGGGAACCTTCCAGTCTTCTAGTTTTGCAAATAAAATATTGTGGTTCACTCTATCATATGCCTTACTTATATCAAGGAAACAGCTATAAATAGTTGAATTACTGTCAATGTATTTAGATATTGTTTCTTTAAGTACATAGATACACAGGTCAGTTGAGTGGGACCTTTTAAAGCCAAACTGATTAGGAGATGTCCATAGGAAATCATTTAATCAGAGTAACAAGAGTTTTTCTAGTAGTTTCGAGAAGCAGAAAGCGACAGCAATAGGCCTGTAATTAATTATTGCTGGACAGAATGTCTCCTACTTATTTTTGACCAGGGGCAAGATATATACCGGCTAGGACGGAGCGTTTTTACACTTTTTTCAATTTTTTGTAATAGCGCGGAAAAGTGGCTCTTCCATGTCAAAAGTGAGTGTGTAAAATCTCAGAGATCTGCAATAATATCTTCTGCCTCCGCACGCGTGTTGAAAATCCAAAAAATGCGCCAAAATACGCATTTTTTTCAATATTTTCTTATAGTTTTAGTTTTCATCCTACCTTCTTGTAATAGCGAGGAAAAGCATCCTAAAGGTTTATTTTAGACGTTCTAAATATTTTTGTCCTGCGATAATATCTTCTGTCACCGCAAACGTTCCAAAATATGGAAAAATCCGCATAAATCACGTATTTTGCATATTCAGCCTACGGGGCTCCAATAAACCTTAGACCCCCGCCCATGGCCTAAACCATTAGAGGTACAGTAAAACTGAACATACCTTACAAAAGAGAATTTAATCCTGCATTTAATGAGAAACAATTAAAACTTGGTGTTCCCGCCATTGGCTTCCAAGACAGCCTGAAATCGCTTTGGGTAGCTTGCCAAAAGTGACGTGAATAGATCTTGATCGTTACCCAAATTTGCTAAAACAGTTTCAATGTGTTGCGTCATTGTATCCTTCGAAAGTCGATTTGCTGCAGGTTCTTGAAACAAGAGACATTGGATCAGTTATAAAGGACAAGGTTGAATGTGTTCACAGACGTTCAGGTCAGGAAAATTTCCTGGCCATTCATTTCCAAAGAAATCAATCTCATGGTTCCGCAACAACTGTTGAGTGGCTAATGCCTTAAAGCAGGGGGCCTTATCGTGCAGAAGCGTGACCTGATCGACATCCATAACATTATTTGGGTTTTTTAGAAAAGGAATGACATGGTGGGATAGAATAATATCACGAAAATACTGTCCATCCCAACTCTGACCATTTGGCTTCAGCACCCACATGAGCTTCTTTGCAGTAAACAAAACAAACACACCAACACAGTCTGGACTTTTTAATAATTCGTGATAATGTTCATTGTCATCGATTTCATCTGGTGTTGTGGCCCACACTCGATCATTTTGGTAGTTAGGCCGACGTTAGGGTGTGACAGTTGCCCCCAACTTTGTCCTACAATGCTGTTCAAAATTTTGGTGTTGCATATTGACATAAAAAATACCCATGTGCAATTTTTTTAAGATTCATGCATATTTGAGTGAGCACCAGCAATTTGAAAAATAGCGATTTTGCTTATACGGCATACGCACCTATATATGAGATTACACAACCATCATAAGGGATATTAACACAAATCATTTGCCTGTCTTAATTAAAAGCTGTTATCACTAACACAAAAAAATTAATCATTCTTATTCTCTCATGGTACATTAAGGGGTTTTATCATATATTCACAAGGTATTATTTCTCTAGAGCAAGAAACCATGATTTCTGTTCGGAAACAGATGATCGTTTGCGCTGATTAGGAACGTGGAGTCTGTCATTTTCAACTACTTGAAGGACTTCTTGAAAGCGCTCCTCATCCCTGGCAACATTAAGAAAGTCATGGCAAAGTTTTACACCACGCTCTGCAGCCTCATTGACAACCTGAAGCTTGTCCACAACCCGTTTCATGTTCAGGTAGTCGTCATGATCCGCCCATTCACTGGCTGGACTGTGGAGAAACTGATAGGGCATGCCTAAAATGGTGAAGAACCGGCTTGAGTCAGGCCCAATTAGGTCCACCAGGGCAGTGCCACTTTCTGGGACAGGGGGAAGATATGGCTTTCCATAGCCCCCATGATTGAGCCCCACTCTCTTAGTAACTTCAGTGCCTTCATGGCAAAGAAGGGCCTTCCTCATCTGCTCTTTTGTCCTTTCTTGTACTTGGGACGAGAACAAAGCCAGTGGGGCCAACTCCTCAGTTAGGTACCAAGTGTGTCTACCGAGTGCCACACGTGCTTTGTCAACTATTGTGGCGTCATATGGGGCAAATTCAGCCAAGGTTTTGACCAAATTCAAGTCATTCAGTGGCGCACTTGCTGGAACGGGGCAAACAATCCACCATGGGACATAAACAGCGAATGTGAACAGAGCAAACGATTCTAACTTGCTGATTTGACTTTTAGTCACAACCTCGGCTTTGGGAAACTGCTCTTTGATCTGGCCTGACAAAAGAACAATCTTGAGGGTATAGAGCAGTTTAGCCATCCACCTTGCTTTGTGAAGTGCGCCAGGGTAGACCATTGTGAAGTTCACTGGCTCGGATCCTTTAGTTACAAGCAGCAGACAAAGCTCTACCAGCTCCTTGTAGTCGCCACGTGTAAATGGTTGGGCTAGAGATTCACGGAAGAAGTCAGCCATCTCCTGCTGGCGCTCCTCAAACACTCCAGGCATTGCGGGGTAGTAGTATTTCTTTTTTTCATTGTACGCCAGTTGAGAGAAATGGTTCTTGAACCTAGAAATGCAATTATTGGGATTATTATATTTCGTACTAATCTATAATATTGTTTTAGGGGTATTAAGATTGATATGATCGATCATTTGCTTGGTGTTAGTATATCTTATAAGTCTAATAAAAGAAATTCTACTAAATTTGTTCATTAGATAATAATATTCCTTGTTATTTTGTAAAGCTTATGACTCACCTCTGGAAAACCATTATGTTTGGACTTGAAGAGCCCTCCACTTTCAAGCAATCCCAGCAAACACCTAGGATGACTTCGCCCACATGCCTGCGACAGGCGCACCAGAATACAGCACGCTCTAATTCCTTTTGGAGGGAGACGCAAGCAGCTGTCTTTTGTCCTGAAAAAAAAATGTAATTGTAGTTTAAGGCCACCATTTCAGGCACGTGCTTTTTGCAGATTTCTGTTAAATCATTCACTGTATTTTGGTATTAATGTCGTGATAAATTCACGCTGATGTTTGAAATAGGTTTACCTGTATTGGATGAAGTTGTGTCGAAAACCATACCAACGACATTCTGTTCACACTCCCAATCGACCAGAAGTTGTTTGGTTGCTGTTGATATCAAGTCTCCTTGAACCAGGCCAGCTTTTTGAGTCAAATGCGGAAGAGGTGGGACTCCAAGAAGCTTTGTGCCATTGACACCAGACACAAGAATGGGCAGGCGGTCATCAGTGCCTTTGGAATCCAGCGTGTCCATAAGTTTACCATCCCAGTGCACCAGTACTTTGTCTGATGGTTGCCATTCATCCATGATTTTTAAACTTATTTCTGACACGATGGAAGCTCGGTATCGGTGGGCCGTCCTTGCATTTAGACTCAGCTTTGAGGTATCTCCACCATATGCAGATACAAGGGAGTACACAATTGCACTCAGCTGGGTCGGCGAGATGCTGTTTCGAACACTGCATGAAACAAGTTCTGCCGATTTCAGAATATCATGGGGCACAAAAATTGAAACTCCCTCTTTCACTGTTCTCCGATGTTTTCTCTTTGGTTCAGCAGTGCTGGCCTCATCAATGTCATCGTCCTCATCAGAGCTAATAGGTGAATCAATATCAGCCTGTACATTCTCAGCATGATCACATTGCTCTCTCTCTTGTCGCTTCTCTTCTCGCATCTGCCTTTTCTGTCGCTTCTTAACCTTTTCTGAGAGTCCTTTGTTTACCCCAGAGTAGGTAGCTACTCTGTCACTTAGCATGCTTTTCATAAAGAGTATGTCAGTATCGATGGCATCTTGTTCGGCCTGAGTTTTCCCCTTTTTCGCAGCCGCCATGTCTTTCAACACTGTGTTCTTATAAAATTTCATCATCAGGCTCAATTCTGATTTAAACTTCATAATTCCAGGATCATCAGCCCATCTTCTATCCTCATTCTTTTTCATAAGCATCATGTAGTCTTTGTCATAGTAAGTTTTAATCACTCGGCCAATATTGTTCCTGCCTGTAATGGTTGGGACATTCGCCTTCTGGTAATGCAAAAGCACATTGTCAATGGTGGCAGATAAAGCCTGGTCCCAATGCATATCCCGAAGGTTTGCTAACAGACATAGTAAGACCTGCCTATTAGTTTGCAGTTTGCAGCCCTTTATTTCCTTTTCTTCTTCTCGGGGTACGGTGCCCAATAACATTCTGACATACTCATCATCTTGCCGTGTATCCATGATTAAAGTCTCTATTCACAACATCAAATCACTGTCAAGGGAAAAGAAAAGAGCACCATTAAAATTAAATGCAATAAAATAATACGTGGAAAATTTGTGGGTCAGCGTTCCAGACCCGGAAATGAAAATCTGATAAAATGTGCTATTTTCACACTTATTTATGAAGTTCATAAGCTGAAATAGCAATACTTGCTGGTACGACGGTGCTAGCTCAAACATGCACCGATCTCCAAGAAAATTTACAGGGGTGTTTCCTAGATAAATACACAACACTAAAACTTTGAACAGCAATGTAGGACCATTTTTTGATTTTTGGAGGGCAACAGTCACACCCTAGCTGACGTGTTACGTAAACAAAAAATTCATCGGAGACAGCTAAATGCATGAAATCATCCACATCCCAATCTTCATGATAATGGGCAAACCACATTCTGTCATCGATGTTGAGTTTTTCTTGGCTTTGGAAGTTCATGCCAAGGCTTTAAACCTTGCCTATGATGGTACAGTCGAATGATCTCACCACTAACGATCTTTCCTCTCAACACTTCGATCTCTCTAGAAAGTTTAGCACAGCTGTTTTACCACTTATGCTTACCGCTTTTAATGATGTCCTTTGTTTTCTGAGAGAGTGACAAATTTGGGCACCCAGATTTGGTTGTATCCATTTCACATTCATCCAAAGTTTTATTCCAATTTCTTTTGACGAAGTCCTCACTTCTTCGCAACTTTTTGGCAACCCATAAAAGTGTTATAACTTATAAAGGTGGCTCCAGCATCACGAGCTTCCCGAAATGTTATTGCTCGTATGCGATCTATCACACGTTGCCTCTCCGACTCACCAATTAATTGAGAAGCCATTATATTATCACTTTATTTATTGCAGGTATTAAAATTACTCTAGCTGATAAAGAATTTTATATATTTTTATAATCACTAAAAACTATTTCGATAAAGTAAACATGTAAGCTGCAAATGGGGGGGCTAAGGTTTTTTGGAACCCCTTATACACTAATAAATTCACTTTGTACATCATGTAGTACGCCCACATCGTTCTAGAAGCTTCCCCACAGCCTGGTATGGTATGTTGCTCGTCATTGCCATATAGGGCAATGAGTCAGTGAGTGATGACTGATGAGTCATGACTCACAAAACACTACCAGGCCTTCTTGCTCTCACTTCCCCGCAGTGTTGTGCTAGCTACATTTCAGGTAAGATGTGGATTATGTTGCCCTTGCTGTTAATACATCTTTGGAACACGACAACACGAATATGTGGACATATACTGCATATTTTCGTGCATAATAATACGTTGGTGTAATATACAAAACTTCTGCAGAATGCAAAACTATTTTTCGTTTTAGTTGTAATTTCTTAATTTTTATATTAATTACTGTGTTTTTCACAATGTCAGTACCAGCTCAAGCAACAAGAACTTCTTCAAGTTGCCCTATATTTGGGGCTCCAGCTGATCTAGACAAGAGGTGCCTTCCAACCTATAAGGACGTCATGAAATATTTTCATCAAATAAGGTTGAATTTGAGGACATTGAAGAAAGAGCCTACAGTTGCAGAAATTTCGGGTGTTCTCTCAAAAAAACTCTAAGATTTGTGGAAAACAGCCTCTGTTCCTACTGTTTCTCATAACCGTGTCGTTCAAATGATTAAAAATTACCATGAAAAATGTCAAAACCTTCTAAAGTCAATAAAAAGGAAACAAGATAGTGACTCATTCAAAATTAAATTACCGTACAAACATTTCAAAATGAGGCAGAAAACAAATTATTTGACATCAATGCTTGCAAATGTGAAAATTTTGATAAGTGTTCATGTGAAAACCATCTCAAGGTTCCAGCAATTGAATAGGACTTCCTTAAAGATCAGAGAATAAGAAAATTGGCAATAGGCTCTCTTGATGTTTCACAAACTCGTAAAGATCTAGAAACTATTATTGCTAGAAGACAACAGAGAATGAAACAGTATGAACCAAAACCATCTACCAGTAAAGGACAAGCAACTGAAACACTGTCATCAACATCAAGTGAAACAGAAGGAGCAGATTCTGATTATGAACCGACACAGAGAATCAAATCGATGGAACAATCTCATCATGGAACAATCTCATCATTGGCTATAGCTTGTGACAGAACTGGTGTGTCAGACAGGTCTGCTGCTATAATTGCTTCGGCTGTTCTTGAAGACGTGGGAATTATAAACGAAAAAGATTTAAGTTCAGTAATAGACAGATGCAAAGTAAGGAGAGTTAGAAAAAGAGTGAGATCTATCATTCAAAAGAGAGATTACGAAGAAGAAACTATGGAGAGTATCTATTTCGATGGAAGAAAGGGCAGAACTGCAGTACAAGAAAAAGTTGGCAGTAAAGGTTATCAAAAAATATAACAGAAGAACCTGTCACTTTGCTTCAAGAACCAAACTCATTATATTGGGCATGTAACACTCGCTTCTGGCTCAGCACAGAGTATATCTTCTGCAATTTTGGATTTTTTTCGCTCAAATGAGATTAACTTCTGAAGTATCAAAGTCATTGGATGTGACGGGACAGCAGTTAATACAGGACCAAAAGGAGGAGTGATAAGAAGTATTGAAGAGCACTTTCAGAGAGCACTCCAGTGGCTGATTTGCTTGCTTCACACTAATGAACTTCCCTTGTGGCACGTAGTGACTGACATTGATGGTAAAACAACAGGTCCTCAGAGTTTTACGGGGCCTATAGGAAAAGGGTTAATTATGAAAAGAGACCTGTTGTTGAGTTTGAAGCAGTTGAAGTGGAAGAAATTGTAGTTGACAGAGATGATCTGAGCACAGATCAGAAATATTTGGCAGAAATCTATGATGCTGTGTCAAAAGGTGAATGTACTCCCTCTCTAGCTCAAAGGAAACCAGGCAAAATGGCACACTCCAGATGGATGACAACTGCTAACCGCATACTTCGTCTCTACGTTTCAACTGAAGAACCTTCAGACAACCTTAAGTGTATCGTGGATTATATTATAAAAGTTTATATTCCAATGTGGTTTCAAATCAAGAGAAATTCTTCAGCAACACAGGGAGCCAAACATCTTTATCAAATGATACAACGCTCGAGGTCGTTGAGTGCCCGCTGTATAGAAATAGTTGATCGTGTTATTCAGAGAAATTCCTATTTTTCTCATCCTGAGAATGTTCTCCTTAGTATGATTCACGATGAAGCGAAACATATCAGAGAATTAGGATGGAGGAGAATCCTTAAAGCAAGAGATTCTGAGTCAGCCGCAGTGAGAGTTTAAATTGCCCACATTGAACTTTCAGTGCAGTGAGTACTACATGATTAACTGGCAAACTGTCAGAGCATCCTCTGACAAAAGTTCTCTCACGCTCCGACATCCTGAACTATATCTCATCAGGAGATGTACCTGATTTCATCCAACGCTTTCCTTGCCACACCCAAGCGGTTGAACGGCATATAAAGCTGGTAACAGAGGCTTCAGCTGCAGTATGCGGTTCAGAGGCAAGGGATGGATTTATCAGAGCAAGATTAGAATCCAGAAAGAAAATGCCAAGAATGGAAACAAAACGTGACTACAGTGTGTAACTAGCCTAAGTCCGATAATGGTAGGGTGGTTGGGTCGGGCAGGGAGGAACTCGAAATGCAGCCACCTCCACGTGGTGAGTTCTGGGTTATTCTGTCAATATAGTACATTCAATATTGACGAAATAAGCCAGGAGCTGCATGCATATTACATAATAAGTCATCAAAAATAAACCAAGCATATGCAAAGTAAACTGCATTGGTGGACCTAAATTATTTAATTGCTCAAATATATAAACTTCTTAAATTACTAAAATGATATAATGAACTGTTAATTGCATTACTTAATACATAATTAGCGAATAAACTGTGGTGTAGGGCCGAAGTTGACCATAATAGCGTCATTATAAAATACGCTATTTATGCAAATTTTCCCGTATTTTGGAACATTTGCGGAGGCAGAAGAAATTATCGCAGGACAAAAATATTTAAAACTAATCTAAAATAAACCTTTAGGATGCTTTTCCTCGCTATTACAATAAGGCAGAATGAAAATTAAAACTATAAGAAAATATTGAAAAAAATGCGTATTTTGGCGCATTTTTTTGATTTTCAACGCGCGTGTGGAGGCAGAAGATATTATTGCAGATCTCTGAGATTTTACACGCTCACTTTTGACGTGGAAGAGACACTTTTCCGCGCTATCACAAAACGAAAATAAAAAAAGTGTAAAAATGCTCCGCCCTAATATACCATCATGAACTCTGCAGGGATATAGCTACGAGCAAGCATGGCTGATAGGAACAATGATATATGCAGACATACTACGTCATTTGCATATTTTAAGTGCTCATTCGATAAGTCATCTACCTCTGACGCAGAACCAGTCTTTAACTCTTTAATTAACCTCTTTACTTCATACCATGATATCAAAGTATTTTCCCTTGTCCCTCCCACAATCGTTTCGCTGCCATCTATCTTAAGATTATCCCTATTTACACTGTTAAGAATGTTATAGTAGTGGTTTTTCCACAGCTTTGCAATTTCATCCTCCCATGATACCCCATCAATTGTCGGAGGGAGGACATTTTTGACACCCATTTGATTCTTAACAAATATCCAAAATTTGTTATCGTTATTTCTACAGATCTACAGAAGCTAAGGCTAACAAAGACCCTAAGATCCACTCTAAGGTTAGCCCGAAAGAAAGGAAAGAGTAGGGGGTTAAGAGAAGAGAATAAGGGGTTAAATAAGTAGCAACACCTATCACTCATGGGTTAACATTCATGCTCTATTGGATGTGGGGCAATAGGGAGAAGTCCTTACATGGAGTATATCCAGTTCAAGCAAGGTATCTTCAAATTCCTGGGCTGTGAACTCAGGCCCATTATCACTGAGTAGCTTTTCAGGCAGCCTGGGCAGAAATGGATATACTCGAGTTTTGAATGCTTGTGCTACAGTAGAGGCCCGTTTATTGGGTAGTGGGACCACGGACAACCACTTAGAGAAATGGTCAACCACCACCAATGCACAAACATTCCCCTTTTGAGAGATAGGGTAGGAGATAAGATCTGCTGCAATCAACTCAAAAGGATGTTGGGTTACAATCTTAAACACAGGTGGTGTGTGTAGAATATTGGTAATCTTTGCTCTCTGACACTCCACGCAAGAGGTGACTATCTCAGTCACTATGCGATGCAGCTGCGGCGGGTACCAAAAATGTTCCAATAATAGGGCAAGCAATTTATTTCGCCGTAAGTGAGCAAACTCCTTGTGAAAAATGGCAGGCCAATCTATAGCAACACCTTTGGCAACAATACAACGCAAGTGGTGGTCTCTTCCCCTATGGTAAATGATGTCATCAATAACTACCAATTGCTGATGATCTTGTTTATATGGTTGTAGGTTTCCTTCCAGTATATCATTTTGCTGGCCATTATTGCTTAATCCCCTTTTTAAGGCGACGTAGGTGAGGGTCAAGTTTTTGTAAGGTTATGACATCTTCCAGTGACAATGCCCCTCCTTCTTTTGGGAGTTGTTCTCCTTCTCTCAAAGGAATCACTGGACAGATGTCCACCACAACTGATGTCAGTTCCAATTGTGGTGTAAGGTTATCAGATGGTAGATTCCCCTCCCCACTAGCTTCTGTGTCAGGTGCAAGGTCCTCCTCCATGCTATCATCAAGTGTAAATTCTTCAAAGGGGCTATCAGCTTCCCTATTCACATTTAGAATTTCAGGGGAAGGCTTATCATTTGATTGACCAGGTAGGTGTATAGGGTTTAACCAATTGTAATGGATCCCAGCGAGGCACTGCAGATAACATCGATCATGGTAGTTGTCAGAACCATACTTTAAGGGAGCTCGATCTCCATGATATACCCAAATCTCTACCTTATTCATATCACTATAAACTTGGATCACACGTGGGGTTGGGACCTGACCAACATGTTTCATCAGATTCAGCTGACGGGTGATAGCTTTATCAGAAGAGATCCCATACTTATTTCGCCTGTTAATTAATTCTGCTACTGTTGCTTCTCTGATTTCCCTATGATGATCCATTGTTCCACTACTCCACAAGGATAGACAATAAAAGAGGGAATCTCCTCCCCCTGGGACCTCAGTCTTTATGAATCCTTTTGGAATTTGCATTTGATCAGTTGTCATATTGATCCAATGATTCTTGACAATTGTCAATTGGAGACCTGGATAGTGCATCTGCGATACAATTCTGTTTCCCAGGTATGTACCCTAGCTCATATTCAATGCTACTCAGCTCTTCCAGTGTGCGAGCAACTCTGTTATTTACTAATGGCATATTGTAAAGGAAGGTTAAAGGTTGATGATCAGTAAAAATTTTAACTTTAATTCCATAAAGGAAGGGTTTTAGGGTCCTCACAGCCCATCGAATAGCAGCTAATTCTCGTTCAGTGGTTGAGTACTTTTGTTCAGCACTATTGAATGTGGTTGAAACAAAGGCTATGGGCCTATTCTTTCCTTCCTGGAGGAACAAGATTGGACTAACTAAGGCCTCCTTTAGTTTATCAAACGTTGCCTGGCAACTCGCTGTCCAAGTCAGCATCTTGCGGCCTGTAAGTTCACTAAGAGGCTTTGCTATCTCTGAGCAATTTTGGATGTGTTGGCGATAGAAATTAACCATCCCTAAGAATTGGTGGAGTCTTCTGATGGTGTTTGGGATTGGAAACTTGGCAATACCTTCTAGGTTCTTTACCAGTCGGACCATCCCCTTGGATGACACTTGATTAGTGATGTTAAAAAATGGGTTTTTTTTATGTCCATGTTGTTGTTGTTGTTTTTTTGTCATTTATTTAAAAAAAAAATAGATATTGCCAATTTAATTATAAGGTACACTTTCACAATGATATATATAAAAATAAATAAATAAATAATAAAATAGGCCATATGGTACCATTATAGAATGCCCTTTTCAGCCTATTTACAGAAAAAACTGGCCTCTTTCTTGCACTGAAAGTCTTGTATCTTGAGATCCGTTAAACTTGCGAGAACACTGGCTGGGAGCTGACTGCCCATTGTCCAACCTTTCCAGGACTCTCCCATCCATGCCTCAGATTTTGAATCTCCCACTTAACTATCCTTTAGACCCGCGATGACATATTTTCCCCCCGAGACCATCCATATATATACATACACATACACCCATTTTATATATATACCAATATATACATAAATACTTATATACACATATTTATATCTATTGTATACCCCATACACACGCATACATCCAGAATTCCAGATACATACGCATGCATACTCACATATATACCTACGCAAACTCATACACCTCTATTTCACCCTTTCATTACCTCCAAGATCATTTAGCACATACAGTAATATCCATACAGCCAAAAGAAACCGATTAAGCACAGACAGAGCAGCAAAGCTAGTATTTATATCCCAAAATGCAAAATTCCAAGAAAGTGAAGTAAAACATGGTGCTACATTGGCTTCGTCAACATCCAAATCTGCAATAAATACCAGTACTAGGGTGCATTAAACGCCCCATGATTTTCAAAAAGTTGTTGGATTTTAATGTCTATTCCCTCAAATGTTACACTTGTTGGTAGAAGTATGTATGCAAAAAATAAATCAAATCGGAGGTGGTCCTGGGTGGCCACCGGCCACTTTTATATATTTAGTAGTGATACACCGAATATTCGGCAAATATTCGGTATTACTTATAATACTAATATACAAATATTCGGTATTACTATACTTACATTGATTGAAAGTTGAAAATGTATAAAACACAATGCCAATGTCACTACTCCAACTTTGCTCGTTTCCGCAAATTTGGCCTCGCTTTGCGGTCACATTCAACCACTTGAAGAAGATTTTGGAAGTGGTCTTCTCCTCTTACAGCTGAGACAAAATCAGTTGTGAGCTTTACTGCTCTCTCCGCAGGGTCATTCACAACATTTAACCCATCCACAATGGACTTGGCTGCCTTGAAGTGGTCATTGTTCTGCCAATTGTCAACATCCTCTGTTAGGAAGGTCATATCCAGGTGAAGAAGGTTCACTGTAAACCACGAGTCCTCGTTCACAAGATCAGCCAGGGTTGTCACTTCTGTAATTTTTGGAAATGACGGTTTGCCATATCCAGAACCATAGCGGTGTTTTGGAGTGCTTGGCATTTCATCTGGTTGTATGGCCAGTAACACATCTGCAAGGGCACGACGCTCCTTTGAGGTACTGCATTGCTGAACAGTGCCAAAACAACCAGTTCTGGGGTTAAATACCACAAATGTCTATCAAAGGCTTTCACAGCGCTGACTGAAATGATTGAGTTGACAGCTTTATAGTTGAGCAGAGTCTTGTATAAGCACAAATCAAACCATGGGGCATTTGAAGCAGACTGACATATGAGCCACCAATCACAATAAATATAAACAACAAAAACAACAAACTCCTTCAGTTTTTCCTGTTGATGTTGTGTTGTTACAGTTCCTCGAGGTAGTACAGAAATTTGCTCTTCAAGTAGGCATATTTTGATGGAATAAAGAATCTTTGACATCCACCTTGCTTTATGCATGGCCCCAGGTCTGTGGAGTGTTCCTTGTTTTGTGACATCATCATCGAGGACTACCTGGCAGAGTTGTGCCATTTCCTTGTAGTCTTCCCTACAGTATGAAGCGCTTGTGCGGATTGTGCTTAAAACCTTGTTTTTGCAGGATAAAAGCAGTTGTTGTGCATCGTCATTGTACATTGAAATGTCAATTTTGGTTAAACTTTCATCCTTTGCATGCGATATGCGTTCCCAATTCTTCTGGAATCTTTGGAACAAAGATGCTTCTGGAGACTTTGATGTCTCAATTTTGAGAGCGTCAAACACATGATCCAGGATTACCTCTCCAACATGATGGCGACATGCACACCACAGAAGAGCACGGTCCAGTTTTGATTGAATGGTAACACAGGCAGCTGTAACGTGTCCAGTGTTTGATGCTGTTGTGTCAAAACATAAGTTGACAACTGACTGTTTGCACTTCCATGAATGTAGAAACGTGTAAGTGTGCTCGGCAATGATGTCACCTGATGACATATCACTTCCACGAGGATATCTAGCCACTCCCAGTAGCTTTACATCAGTGGCATTCCCAACCAACACTGGCAATCTTTCTTCCTTGCCATTCTTGTTTGTGAGCGTATGCATCTGCTTGCCATCCCAGTGAAGTGTTGCAGCTGTTGGGGCGATCCAATTTTCTCGAATATCTTTGGCGATAGCACTTGTTATTGATCATCGAGCCTTATCAGCAGTTGAATACGACTTGGCCACACGACGTGGATCACCTCCTGCCTCTTGAATTACAGCTTCGGTGAGCACAGCCTGTTGAACAGGAGTTATGTTTAGTCGAGTAGCAACAGACACGACTGAAGGCCTTTTCAGAATATCATGAGGAATAAAGGCAGACTTACCTGCATATGTTGATCTGTGGTGACTACGCTTCCTTTGAAGCTCTGGAATCGCCTCCTCTTCAGTTTCTTCCAAGCTATCTGCAGAGGCACTATCATCAGAGCATACAGAACTTTTCATCTCTTGTACACTGGATGATTCATGACGTTCTCGTCTTGAAGCTTCCGCTAAGATGCGTTTTTCTTTTCTACGATCTTTATCAGCTTTCTTCTTGTCAACACTACCAAATGAGGCTACTCTGTCAGATTTCATTGACTCTAAAAATGCTCTATCTTCCTCATTCTTAATGTTTGTCATTGCATCTTTTGTCCATACACCAAAGGTCTTATCAAGACGTTCATTCATGGATTGCAACTTAGCCAAAGTGTTTGGAGATTCTCTGCGAGAAACAGGTTATTTGACGCAATTTGTTATTGTCATTAAGAAGGTCAAGTATTAGTTTGCAGCATTGATGGTCTGAAAGCATAGGAATATTTGCTTTAGTATAGAATGTTTTCAGCTGGATAAGGACTATGCTGGCAGATTTCCATTTGAGTGGCTGTGTTTGTTTGCCTTCACATATTTCTTTCTGGATGTGCCACATCACGCATCGAAGAACCTGCCGGCAAGTTGGGAGGCGGACTCCTGTCAATGTACCATCTCCTGTAAGAGCATTGCCAAGACCAAAAATGGCACTTGCTAATCTGGTCTTCTTAGCTTCCATTGTTACAGCTTCCATTGTTTCTGAAAGACAATAAAGGATATTATTAGACTATAAGTGAAGTTTCGTTTATGGTACATGTTTTATGTAAATCACCCCTTTAGGGTGCATCAAACGCCCTTAGGTTCTTGGATTTTAATGTCTATTCTCTCAAATGTTATGTAAATCACCCCTTAGCAACTCTATATTAAAAGAAACAATGTAAGTAGTCAACTGGTTGGTAAATAAAAAAAATAGATATTTTTACATAGCGCGGCCCCCGAAAATTGCCGCAAAAATATAAAAGTGACCGCGCCACCCAGGACCACCTCCGATTTAATTAATGTTTGGCATACACACTTCTAGCAACAAGTGTAACATTTGAGAGAATAGACATTAAAATCCAAGAACCTAAGGGCGTTTGATGCACCCTAACCAGTACCTGTGATATTGAAACTATTTGCTTTAATCAATCTAGTGAAATGATTCTTCAATGGAAATAGAATCAGATAATGAAAGTTAAACAGCATTAGGTTAACACAAAGGTTAAAGAAAGAGATGAATATTTTATTTTATTTTTTTCTATTTTGAATATATATATATACATACACACATTGGTATTCTTGCCAATCTCAATTATATATATTGTTTTATACCAGTATTATGTATTTTTTATTATGTATATTATACTAGTACCTGTGATATTGAAACTAGCATATATGCTCTACCCAATCTAGTGATGATTCTTCCATGGAAATGAAGGTTAAACAACATTAGGTTAACAAAAAGGTTCAAAAAAAGGTGAATATTTTTTTTTTCTATCTGGAATATATATACTGGTACTCTTGCCAATCACAATTATGTATATTGTTTGAAACGAGGAAGAATGTTTTATGTTCTAGTTAAAAAATATATATACATATAAAAAATGAGGGTTTGTTTTTCCTTTCTATTATATACTTTTTGTGTGATTCAGTTTTTCTAAAACCCCAAAGGGTATATATAGTAGGTATAACCGTATAAGCATGGTAGTATAGTAAATTATAGGTAATACTAATATACTTATTAGATTAAAGGAAGAAAAATATGGAATAAGTTTTAAAAAAAAAAAAAAAAAAAAAAAAAAAAAAAATATCTTTGTTTTAAACAAAAAAAATGACACAATAAAAAATGACTCACATCACTACACTTGATCTCCCAGGAATGTCACTTTCTCTCGGCAAAGCTCAGTCTTTGAGGGTTTGATTTTAAAACCATTAGATTCCAAGGCATGTAAGACCCTTCCCAGAATTTCAAGGTGTTTGGGGAAAGTGCGGCTTACTACCATTATATCATCAAGGTAGACCATGCATTGAGTCCATGGGATCCCAGATAATGCCATCATCATGGCTCGCTGAAAGGTAGCTGGACCTTTTTTTCACCCCAAAGGGCATTCTGAGAAATTCCCAATGGGAAAGAGGGGTGGAGAATGCAGTTTTCTCAATACTGGATTCCTCCATCTCAACCTGATAATACCCTTTGACTAAATCAATGGTAGAAAAGTATTGCATTCCATGCAAATTGAAGTGTGTATCATTCAAATTAGGTAATGGAAAGCAATCTCGTTTTGTTGGGCTCTCGATAATCAATGCATAACCGTATTGACCCATCACTTTTCTTAATTGGCACGACAGGTGCGGAGTATGGGGAGAAACTTCGTCTGATGATACCATCTTCCTCCAGCTGTTGGCAGTGCTCTTCAATGTCCCGCAGTACAGGTCCTTGGACTTGCCTTACTGGGGTATGGACTGGAAGCCTGTGTTCTGTTTCAATCTGATGCTTGATAATGGTTGTGTGGGCAACATCCCCATCACCATGACTAATAGCTCCTTGGTGGCACAGCAACAACTGGACTAACTGGTCCTTTTGTTCTGCTGAGAGAGATGTATTTGTCAACTCAAAAGCATCAACCATCATTTGTGAAGTCCAGTCCTTCTGATTTTGAGAAGTTTTTGAACTGTCAGTGAAGTCCACCAGATGTACCAGTGAGTCCTTACCCTGCAGTTTCATAGCCTTCCCAATTAAGTTTCCTCTGGAGATCTGTGAGAAGTCTCCAAGGTTGAATACTGCAACCAAAAAGTTGTCTTCTGTGACATTCATTAATCCAGGTTGTATAATCAGATCTTTTATGAGGAGTGACTTTCCAAATAAGTTAACTCATGATCAGGGTTGTATCCTTGGAGGCAGAAACATGCCTCTCTCATTTGACAGGTGCAGGGTGCAACTTCAACATCTTCCACACTTTCACATTCAAGGCTGGTTGGAAGTGGCTGTTGAGCATCTTGGGCAACTGTGATAAGTTGGCTTCCCTTTCGAGTGGAGTTCTTGTTTAGCCAAGTCGGGAAGCAAACTATCAGTCTGTAACATGTCTACCCCACATATCAGATCAAAGTCTCTCACAACCACAAACTCAATTGGTTGTGTTTCAAAATTGGGAACCATGAGTGTGACTGTACAATCACCCAGAACTGGTACAATGTGTTTACCTATACCCCTAATCCCCTTGAGAGGTACTTCCTTTAGTGGGAATTTATCAGAGAGAAGTTGATGGTAACATGAAGCTGACATCAAACTGACTGCAGCACCTGTATCCACAAGAGCTGACAATGGGCCTGTGTGGGGAGAGTTTTTTATTCTTGGCCAGATGACTAAGGCATTGCTTGATTGCTGCTCTTGTCTCAGGTCCAGAACTTCAGCCAATTCATCTTCAGTGTTCACTGGCTGCTCTTCATCCTCTCTAGGGTTCCAACGTGTTCAACATCTTCCATTGTCTCATCTTCAGTCTCACTCTGGGGGGCCTCAAGGTAGTTGTGTGCAATCTGACTTACTAATGGATATTGCCCTGATGGTGTTGCTTCCTGGGAAGCAATGATGCCTCCAAAAGACCGTTCATTGCTAGCATGCTGGGATAGTTCTGGCATGCGGCCTTCCATGATAGAGCTATCTAGTTTCCCAATTCTGGTGCTAGTTGTTGTGGTGGTGGGACCAACCCTTGGTCACTCACGCAATCTTGACCCAAATGTGGTCCTCCACAACTTGGGCATTGTGGCCTCTCCATGTTCCTGGCAATATAGCAATCTTGATGGAGATGACCCCGCTTTCCATACCAATGACATAAAGGACATGAGGGACATTGACCCTTTGTATGCCCTGACTGCTGACAATATTTAGGTACATGTCCTGTGGCCTCTTGGTGCTGCTGCAACTTGCTGAAAGTTATTGGCTGGTGGGTGAGACTGACCCCTAGGGAAGTTTGCTGCAGTTCTCACTTTTCTTCCATTGGGCCCTCTTAGCCTTCCTCGACTGTTTGTTACAGTAGACTGAGGGGCACCCATGGCAACCATGGGCAGTTCTTGCCTTAATACAACTGGTGGTGAACTCGGATGTGGTGTGTGTTGACTGGTGTGGGATTTGTTCAGTATAGTTAGGTGGCCAATTCCATGAAGAAGGTGGAAAAGAACACTGATTCAATGGGGGTGCTGCTTGAGCTGTAGGAAGGGCTGGTGCTAGATGTGCCACATTGGCCATTTCAGGTTGGGGCTTCACAGAGGATTGGGATGTCTGCCACTGACCCACTGGTGGGGGTATTCCTTGGGTGCCTCTAGTGGTGGTTCCAGCTTGACCTGCCAAGGGGGGGACTATGGAATTTAAGTCTGCTAGTGCCACAAGCTTCTCCCACGAGATCTTCATTCCTAGTAAGGTCCCTTGAGTATGGATGATCCTGGTCAGCTCCTGCCTCAGCCCCAAGGGCAACCCAGATATAAACCTATCTTTAACTATACGAAGTTGAGTGACATCCATACCAGGGAAGCACTGACAGGCTAGGGTTATTACTCTAAGGGCATAAGCAGAGACAGTCTCATGTGAGTGCTTGGTAGCCTCCATGAAGTCCTGACTCTGACTTTCTTCTTTCTTTCTTTGCTCTTTCTCATACCAGGATATTAACTGGGCCTTCAGTGTCCCATAATCACTAGTAGACTTCCGCATTACTCTATAAATTTCTAAGGCAGAGCCATCGAGGTAATTAGCTAAAAGGGATCCCATCCTTTCAAGGGAACCTGGATAATCTTGCTCGAAATATTTCTCAAAGGTTCTCACAAACTCATGAAAATCATGCCCTTCACTCAGGCAGTATTTTTCCAGTGGAAGAACCTTAGGTGTATGGCTATTAGCCAATATTTGAGACATCATCGCCATGGTCTGAGCATTCTGCATAACCATTTGCTGAAGAATGGCCCAGTGGTAATTCCAGGACAAATAGACAAATGAAAGTGCCAAATGTACACTCCACCATCTCCAAAATTCCTGAAACTTGGTGTGAGGATTGGTTTTGGTCCAAATTACAAAAATCTGAATTTTTTTGAAAATTGGTCAAGTTGGTCAAATTTTATGGCTTGACCAAATTTTGGTCAAATGAAAAAACCAACAATTTTCAAACGTAAATATCTCAGATGCTAATTGTGGTAGCGTAATAAGTCTTAAATGATAAAATATGTAAAATTAACTGTAGTTTCTAAATATGTATCATTTTTTTAGGGTAACAAAAATAAAATTATGATTTTTTTTGGAATTTTTTTTTTTTTTTTTTTTTTTTTTTTTTTTTTTTTTTTTTTTTCGATTTGGCAGCGAAGATATCATTTTTCGAAAAAAAGACCAAGAATAAAAAATGTTTATTTGATGTATGTACATCATAATAAGTAATAAAAAGTCAACTTATAGTTTATTATAAGGCTCAAAACTGAGTTTGAAATTAATAAAAAAAAATTTCAGACGACGAAGATTTATTACAGACTTGTTGGTCCAAAAAAAGACAATTTTCAAATCATATAAAAAATACATGTAGATAAACCAAAGGAGAAAAAATCTTAAAATATATGTACAATGTACATACATAACCTCTCTTATATTTAGGGACAGAATATATTGACAATAATAATGTTTAATTTATAAAGCACTTAGAGTATAAAATACTCTTCCTAATACTACACGTACACAAGTCTTTGAGAATGAATTAAGAGACAGTATTCTCATCCAGTGAATCCAAATTTTAGACACTAATAATATAATAATGAGAAAAAAGAATTTGAAAAATTTTTTATAACTATTAAGTAGATACACAAATCTTAGGTAAAAATTTTCGAAATAATATATAGACAATCTTAAATAGTATACATTTGATAGAATTTATTTTATCTTCTTTGAAAAGTTATTTAATTCTTGAAGCGGAAAAATGTATTGTATTCTTGTTCCTCCTCGTAAACTTGCTTCAATACTCCCAAATATATTTTCTGTTGGAACGTGACAAACATCATCTTGCGCAGGAAAAATGTATGAGGGACATACGCCCGAAGGATGGAGAAATTTTATCAGAAAATCATCATATTCACAGTCAAAGGACTGGACTAATCCGAGCCATAGTTTATTTTCATACATACAACCCACAAAAGAGCCTGTTTCAATTTCGCATTGAGAGAGAGTATTATATTCTTGATCCGAAGCAGAAACTCTAATGAGCTCTCTTATTTCGACTGACTGTGCACTCTGAGAGAGTGGATAAACCTTCAACGAATTCTTGGAAATTGGGACGAAGTGATGTAATTGTTGAGTACCTTTGATAGAAGTAATAGGTTCACTCAGGCGTTTTTGCAAAGAAAGCTCTACATCTACAACTTCTGCCTCAGAGATGTAAAAAAAGTCAATAGCAGTTAGGAATTCTTGAGAGCAGAAATTGTAGAAGTCCTCAGCTGTTAAGATTTGATGGTCGAGAGGCCGTTGTAAGCTTTCTCTGGTGACTGCTCTTTTTACCATTCCGCCAATACCATTGCACGCATTCTTCCCGTGGGATGTCGCGAAAAAATTCCACTCAGCATGAATTTTGAAGTCTTCGAAATGATGGCATAAATTTAGAAAATTTGTTTTATTCTTATACTGAGCCGCACATCCATCTGTGAAATAATGAATTTTAGTTAGGTTTGAATTTTGTTGTTGGATGCACAGGATTAATTTTTTGAGAAAACTATGAACCAGAATTGTATCATGCCTGCGACGGTTTGAAACGAAGCAGTAACTTTTGCAAATTAGTTTTCCTGCATTGTTTTTGGAATAATAAATGAATGGGTGCACTGTACATTGCAAGTTCTCCCAATGAAACCCCTGGGCACAATCTTGTACGATGAATGAGAAGTTTTCCGCGAAATCACCCACCAAAACACCTTCATTTTCGGGCAGAGTTTCTTTTAGATTTTTGAAGTAACTCGACTGACATTTATTCGTGAAGTGGTGTCTTGTCAGTTGTGCAATTTTTTTGGTGAGTGATTCCACGTATTCCTCTGGAGTTTCAGTGATATCTTTTAACATACAGTGATTGACGGACACCCATTGTTTATATTTTATCTCTTCCATCGCCATGAAGTCCAAACTTTCCAAATAATTTTTGATTCCGACCTCTCGCGGGCATCTTTTGCATCGGTGCATCATACAATCTTCATTGTCCATGCCGCAGATGGATAAAAACATTAATTTTTTGTAGTCCAAATCTTTAATGCCTAATGCCGATATTTGTAGTTTCAGATTTTGGTGATGCGTACATACGCAGACACTGTGAGTTCCGCTTTGTCCCGCAAGCACGCACCATGACAGTCGAAGATGAGCAAAGGTACTAAAGCCTATTTTGGGATTTTCATTATTTTTTGCATATTCAGCATATAACTCTTTCAAGTTACACAATACCAGTCTTTTTTGTTTTTTTATTTTTTCACCCTCTTCATTTATTGCAAACTTATAATCTTTGATTCCTGGGCACATCCTACTATATTCGTCATTTTCATAAAACTCCCAAATGATTTTTTTCATTTCAGCTGTGATGACCTTCCCTTTCGTCATGTTTGGAATGTTAGGAATAATCCCAAACTGTTTTTGAAGATTGCGGCTCTTACGCACCATATACTTTGTTGCTCCAAAGAAGTCAGCAATTTTTTCAATGGGATAGGGATACAATGATAGTATTTGTAACCTAAGATTGCGATCGTTACTTGCTTGAAATTTCTCCTTTAATTCTTCCATAACCTTTTGATACCTGAAATAAAGTGTATTTGACATCAGAGCCAGATTTAGACGTGTGGAGGCCCTGGGCAGCCTCCATGTGGAGGCCCCCCTACCTTAGGGGAAGACATAATTGAAGTCATCCATAAGATTCATAATATAATTAACATACATACACTTTCAAAACATCGTGCACTCTTGTGTTTGTCCATTCCACTCATTTCTGCAAAAAAATGAAAGCCTCGGGTTACTCGGGTATTCCATTATAGTGAGAGTAGGCCTAAAAGAGTAATAACAAAATAATAATCAGTACACAACAAATAGTAATTGGTAAAAGTTTATGTACTACAGTGGTATTGGATGCGCGTGTTTTTTTGTTGATCATCTATCGGGTTTTTCTAGTTTCAGGTTTTTTCTATTTTGATAATGGCTTGTCAAGATGTGGAGGCCTATGGGCAGCTGCCCACTTTGCCCACTCCTAAATCCGGCCCTGTTTGACATTAAGTTTAATTAGTATATTTTTAATTAAACTTTTCATAAAATATATGTATTATATTGTCCAATTATAAAAATGTAAACATAAAACTTAATTTAGTATATACTTCGATGACTGTATTAAATTTAATTTAAAATGTCAAATTTCAATAACTATGTCCGAAAAGTAGTCTTGTCTCTCTAAATCATCTTCCAAACAACTTTTTTTGGATGGACCAGCTTCAGAATAGTCAATAGGAGCCCCATAAGCAGCTTCAAAACTTTGTTTAACCTTTTCCGTTGTCGATCTGAATTTCGTAGAAGCCTTTATCTGTTTTTGTCCCGGCTTCAATCCAGCTGTAAAACAAATTCATAAATTTAGGTTGCGTGAAATAATCAAATATCAAATATTTTGTATATATGTATTCAAGTGCTGATGCTAATATTTAAAAACAGAAAACTACGAATTTGGCATTAAGAAACAAATGCCCTGAATGGAGTCTCTATTGTTTTATTACCTGTTTTAATAGGGCTTTCATCAAATAAAGGTAAAATATTGTCGCTGAGCAAATCTTTATTGAATTGCCTGTCTTGAACGACAAATTCTTCCAATGGTGGTGGATTCGTGGAATCGCTACTGCTTCAGTCCATACATTCGTTAAGTATGTCTGGCTCAGGTATTGGTGCAGGTTCCGGCTCTCTGGATGAACGTTGAACATGTTCTAATACAATTGGCTTCTTTTTAATTATGACATAGCAATTGCTGCATAGTAATTGATTTTCTTCCAAAATTCCATAGCTTGCAGCTGCCATGGCAGAGTTTACTTTTTTGATGTTACAGAAAATTATTCTTGAGTGTTTTTTCATAGGATCGCAACAAAATTTTGTTTTGAGGCATTTTAAGGGTTAGGTAAATTTACGTATACTATAAAATTAGGTATATACTGAAAATCTGGAAAGAAAGCAAAAAATTGTTAACATTTGGAGGATTTTTTTTTTGTCATTTTTTTTCATAATCGTCGATAAGCTGACGTTTTATTACTTATTATGGTGTACATACATCAAATAAACATTTTTTATTCCTGGTCTTTTTTTCGAAAAATGATATCTTCGCTGCCAAATTGCCAAAAAAAAAAAAAAAAACTTTCCAAAAAATCATAATTTTATTTTTGTTACCCTAAAAAAATGATACATATTTAGAAACTACAGTTAATTTTACATATTTTATCATTTAAGACTTACTACACTAGCACAATTAGGAGCTGAGATATTTACGTTTGAAAATTATTGGTTTTTTCATTTGACCAAAATTTGGTCAAGCCATAAAATTTGACCAACTCGACCAATTTTCACAAAAATTCAGAAATTTGTAATTTGGACCTAAACCAACCCTCACACCAAGTGTCATGAATTTTGAAGAGGTTACCGTGTACTTCATTTGTCTATTTCTCGTAGAATTACCCAAATGATGGTTGGTCAATGCCCCTATCCTTAGGAGTTCCTGCCATAGGTGGTGACTGACATGCTGGTCTCTCAGGGGTTGTTCCTATTGGCTGTAAAGTAGCAGCTATTTCCCTACTGCCACCCCTGTCATGGTTATATGGGAAATTAGTGCCAGCTGTCAGGATGGGACTAGCTATTGTGTTTACAGTGACTGTTGATGAAGCCACAGCAGTGGTGATAGTGGTGGTTAAGTTGACTGGCAAGACCTGTTGTGTCACCCATTCTCTATTGTTTGCTCTTCTTGTGAATAATTCTGTTTCTCAACTGTTTTTGTGCAGTGTGGTGAGTGCTGGGAATACCGGCAAGAGAATAGGGGCTTCTAGTCAATACTAATGCTCTCTATTGATGCTTCCCTTGAATCTTCCCGGGTCTGGGCACCAGTGAAATGGGGGCGTGATGCTGGTAAGTGTATCTGTGTAAAGATGCGTTTGCATTACTCACCTACTGGATACTCTGTTAGTGGGGTCACGGCAGCTGCTGCTGGTTATTGAGATGGGAAATTTAGCTGCCAGTGAGGACCACCCAGAGGGCCTTCAATTGAATAAAAACCCTTTGACTTCAGCACCACCTGCACTGCTAAGAATGAGAGAAATGAGGTGAGCAAGTTACCAATTTTAGTGTGGTTGAGATTGTCAGATAGGTGGCTCCTACCAATTTGAAACTGGGTTCTCACCTTTAAGATCTCTGGGGCATAGCCAGTCTGCCTCTTTTAAAGACTTACTCTTCAGCTTATAGTGGGAGGATTTAAGAAAAATAAAACGTCCTTTGCCTAATTTAATCAACGAAACAACAACAACATTTACAAGGTTAACTGCATCAGCAGGCAAGTTTTTACAGGTAACTAAAGAAAATATGAACAATTTTATTGATCATACACCAATGTGTATTCAGAACCAACTAAGCACTTGGGCAAAAGAAATATTACTACAAAACAAAAGAAACAAACATCATTAGTCCCATACCACACACAAAAATGACAACATAAAATAAAACCATTAAATTATTGGCCATCACCAGCCCATTACCACACAAAGGAGACAAGACTTACAGGAAAAAAAAAAAAGGAACTTACGTAACTAATGCAAAAAAACAAAGAATATTAGTCACTAGGGCAAGGTCAATGAGTGCTACCCAAATTGTATAAACCTGATAAGTCCCAGATGTGTCATTTTAAACTCCACTTCATCTCACAATCATTAAAGGTATTCTTGGCTCAATCAGTACAAACAAAAGCAATGTTTATAACAAAAAAATATGTGAATACTGGCTTCAGCATTTGTGCAGGCATTGGGGAAGAAAAAGCTTTGTCCAGATTCACTTCAATAAGCAAATGTCCCAGCCAAAAACAAATCCCTGATAAAGAGAAAAAAAAAACCAACAACATTTAGAGATTATCCCCCCAGCACTGTTATCAGTGAACCCACAGGAATCCATGAGTGCAATAATGCCAGAAAATGGAGCAAAATTGACAATGATGATAATTAAGGTTCTAAAATTTTGGGATATGTATTTGCATTAATATGTTGTTCATAAGGCAGTTAAAGGTACAATCTAGTTCACAGCCTGAGAAAGCTCAACAGTCAACATCCATCATGATGCATGTTGATAACTGAAGTTAGGTTTTTCAACAAGGTCTTTATAAAGGAAATCAGGCATTCAAAAATGATTATGATATTTACATGATAATTTTAAGTGATCCAAATATGTGAGACATGGTTCTTATAGCTAATGGTTAAGCAATACAAAACACCAATGGTAAAAACAAGACTATAGGATCACCTACCACATCAAGGAGAAGTGAGATGCTTTCCCGTCTCTTGAAATGGGCATATGATTGCCTCAAGCTTCTGATTATTCTCTATACTGAGAGAATTTCAAAGCTGTTATACTCGGGCATATGATTGCCTCAATTTGCTTAATATTCTCTATGTTGAGAGAATTTCAAATCTGTTATAATCAATTAAAAAGAGAAGAAAAACATTTTTAGTAACTCTGAAGGCCTGGCTTTCTAAGAAAGCTCTGGCCCAATAGGGATTACTGAAACCTCCCAGGCCCTACTGAGGGGTTTGGGAGCTCTCAGGAATCCTTCCCAATAGTGGAGTTCCCATCAACTTGGGGTGTTAACCATACCATCTCACTATCCTGTAGGTAATGTGTTTGTGACCAAAATGATGCTCTTAAAATACTATGATTTAGAGAATGATCTATATTTATGATAGTAATAGGAAAATCAAAGAAGCATTTCCACAGTGGAACCTCAATATACGAACTTAATCCGTTCCTGAGGGTTGTTCTGATATCGAATTGTTCGTATATTGAATCAATTTTTCCCATAAGAAATAATGTAAATTGGATTAATCCGTTCCAGACCCCCAAAAGTTACCCCTTACAAAACATTTTTAAGTCAAAATATTGGTTAATTAAACCTGTAAAATAAGACTTGCATGCATAAAATCATACATGAAACCTGTAACAACAATAAATAATGCAATATTATACAAATAAATGAAAATTTAACCTGAACTTTACCTTTGCTGAGGAGTGATGATGGCCTAAGTGGAAGCTGGAGAGGAAGGTGGGGTGGAGGAGGGAGATTATTGTTTGGAAGGGGAGTCACCTTCCATAAAAACATCAGGTAACTCCCCTTCTGGTGTTCTGTCTCTTTTCCATCTCTTTGCAGTAGCACTAGAAGATGCTGGGGATTCACTAGCACTTGATTTTTTTTCTTTGGTAAAGAACTTGTCCAATGTTGTCTGTGTCTGCCTACTCTTCAAAATATTTCTAAAGTATGCAATCACATTGTCATTGAACAAAAGTTTTTCCATGTCTTCAATTGTCTGTGACCTTTTTGTAGCAAGAATTTTAACTCCTCTCGCCACATCAGCCCCTTTGATTGCGTCTTTATTTTTAAGTATGGTACATATGGTAGATTTCGCCATGCCATATTCAGTGGCGAGGTCCAAAACACGTGTTCCGCTTTCCCACTTTGAAATAAGTTCTTTTTTTAATTCAATTGTGGTTCTCACAGCTTTCCTTTTAGGTTTTTTTTCTTCACTACACTTCTTTGGGGCCATGGTCACTTAATTTTAATAATAATATAAAAATAACACCAAAGAATAACGGTGGATTCACAAGATTCACAAACGTTTCACGGAGCTAAAAAAAAAAGCGATGCGCACCGAATGCTGGCTGGAGAGAAACTGACCGGCTTCTTTCGGTTCGGATATGAGGGAATGGTTCGTATACAAGGACAATTTTTTCTTGAAAAAGTTGTTCGTATACTGATTTGTTCGAATAGAGATGCGTTCGTATATTGAGGTTCCACTGTATACACTTAACATTAAAGGAAAACAATATATGCAATAATTAAAGTAAAAAATAACTAATGTTTCATTAAAGTATCTATCATTGCAGTATTAGTACTGAATCAGTAATACTTTCCAGCATACTAATAGGACTAATATAATTAAAGATTTACTCATCATAGATTATTTCAAGAACTAAATATTTTCCTTCACGTAAGCTAACTTAGATCAAAAGTTGGGGGGACAAAACCTATATTATCCCCCATCAGTTCAAAAGTTAGGGGGGACATGTCCCCCCCATTAGTTACGCCCCTGCTCATGCCGCAACCTTGTTACAAGGACTTCTCATATTTGGGATGTTCTGATTGCACACCTAAGTGAAGCCTAATGTTATAAAATTCTTGGGAATAATCTTTAGGAGAATTTTCTTGAATATTCTCCAAACCGAGAATTTTTGAGAATTTTCTTTTTTAGAACATCTGAGGAGTTTTTCAACTATTCCGATACAACTTAACCAGTTCCTGTCAAAATGGAGAAATTCTAAGTCAGAAGTGAATGATAGGATGAGTGAACAAATAAATAAATTAACTAATGCAAAAAATTTATTGAATCATTGTGTAAAGACTGTGTTTCAATTCAAAGTACAGTATTTACCAGGGGTGGCAGTGATTAAATCAAAATGATTTAATCACCTCATTAAATCAATTGATTTTTTTTATGAAAAAATCATTTTTTTTTTTTTTCCATTTTTTTTATTTTTTCAAAATTAGGTATATAGAAATTATTAAATAGATCAGACAAAACACTTTAGAAACAAATAAAAATATCCCTTGTAATAATTAAGTGCTCAATTTCAGTTTTTCAGTATAATAGCTTTTTTATGTCACATGCAAAATTATTAAAAATTGAACCAAAATCATTGAAAATAAAATCATGCATAACTTTGTTAATACAAAATTTCCCATCATGAAATTTTGTATGGTGTTATGACTAAATATTATGTAAATGTTAGTGAAAGTGAATTTATCGAGAGTGCGTGCACATAATAAAATGCATATTATCCAAAATGGCAAAAGAAGAAATACTTCAAAAAGAACTACCTACCATAAAAAACTCGCAAGACAATTATCACAATCACAATTCACAAGGAAATCACATGTAGATACTTGCTCTTGCTATACACAACCACAACTAACCAAGGAAACAATTTGCCATCCTTTATATACAGGTATGCCTCGATTTATGCTGGGGTTAGGTTCCAGCAGATTGCTGTCAAAAAGTGAAGCAGCGTAAATTGAAGCTAAAAAGTAATGGGCTTTTACCTAAATAAATAGGATAGGTTTCAGGATTCTCCAAAAGTTTTCCATATAATGAAAATTATTAATGGGTTATATGCTTAAAACTAGTAAAAGAATGCTTAATATTAATAAAATAATTGAATTAAAGATAAATACTACTTACTTTGGTAATTAAAGCAATTAAAAACAAAATGATTTGATCTTGTTTGACAGTAGCGAAATGGAGATGATTTATTGAGAGGAAGAAGATCCCGGAGGGAGATCCTCTTTTTTTTTGCTGAGGAACTGCAGAATTGAGCAGTTCATCAACATCATCTTCCACATCATCTAGACCTACTTCATTCGCTATCTTAGTGACGTCTTTTGTCACAGTTTCAACACTGTCAAATCCACCAAAATCAGCAATGCAATCAGGCCACAGCTTATGCCAGACACCATTTTGACATGATTTTGAAACTTCATTCCAAGCTGCGGCTATGTTGGAAATGCCTTTTAAAATGTCATATAACTTCCAGTAGTCCCGCACAGTTACATCATCATATTTTGTGTAGTTTACAGCTTTTTACCATTTTTAATTTTACATTTAAGCTTTTACTTTAAGTGGCATAAAAGTGAATCGACGTAATTTAAAGCGGCATAAAATGAGGTTTACCTGTACTATTTTCTCCAAATTCCGGAGTATTCTAGAATGTTCTGGAGTCATCTAGAATATTCTCACACATTCTAGAAAATTCCATAAGGTTCCGAAATATTCTAGAATTCTCTAGAAAGCTGCAAAACAAAATAAAAATGTTTTAAAACTAAGAAAAAAGAAAATTCTCAAATATTCTCACCTAACAAGAATTAAATAATCTACAGAAGACTTCTTACTCTTGTAACTAACACTCCTCTTAATAATACCTAACATTTTATTTGCTTTATTTCTAGCCTCTAAGCAGGCATGGACTGGCCCCAGTGGCCCAGGCTGGTGGGCCCTAAATTTGTTCGACGTATTACTATATAAGACCCCAGGGGTGTTCACAGGGGTCAAAAAAAGTGCCAACACAGCAACATACATTGGCGACAAAATGACATTAGAAATTTTCCACTTTTTTTAATACTAGTAAAATAATTGATATTTAAATTGTTTAGGATTATTAACTTCAGTTTATTCGTTGATAAATTATGTCCGTTTAAATAAATTTATTATAATATATTTATTTTATTTGTTGAAAATTAATTAAATAAATGTTAAAAATCGCTATGTTGCCAAACGCATTTCTAAGATTTCTAGTATAACAATCAGCACTCTAGGACACTATTTTTGGCGCAAAAAATAAAATTAAATAAATAAAGTAAATATTTTTTAAGCGGTGTTGCATTTGTGCTGGCGTGCTGATTTTTTGCTCTTGGTCTTTATAATGCGAGTAATTTACTGAATTTTTATTTAAGTAAGTGTTAATTTTTTATATTTTTAAGCTTTAAACACAAATATCTTACAAGCTGAATAAAGGCCAGCAGGGCCCAGCCAGTTCAGCCTAGATCCCAAGAACCTGCATACCCAAACCTACAATCCACACCCCAAATAATTTCCTCAATATACCTTTTTTCTAAACGCCTTTGAAAACATTATTCATTGATATTGTGCGCTATATAAATATATATATTATTATTATCAGAGGCATAACTAAAAGAAGAAAAGCCTGTGGCCTACTGTTGATAATGGGCCCCTCTGTAATAGTTTAAGTAAGTGACAGTTTAGTTTGGGATTGAAAAAGTCTCTCTCTACTTCAATGTTTTCTATGATTTTCATGAGTAACTTTCATATTGTAATGAACATATATATGTAAACCCACAAGAAAAAAGAAAACTGATCCCAAGGCCTTTCATGTATTCAGAAGTACACCTCGTCATTCCCTGACTGCATATTAATTAGATTTGATTTTGGTTGAGTTCAAAATTATATTTAAAACTTGCGAGGATTTACAGGTCATGACAAAATTACGGTACTAGATTCTTAAAATATCCATAAACACCTTTTTGGGGGCAGAATTTACTGAAGCTTTTTCAGGGTCCTCTGTGACACCTGGCTGGTGGAAATTTTTGAGCCAGTCTGCACCTGCCTCTAAGCACTGCTTAGGAAATTTTAGATAAGTACTAATTATAATGCCAAGATTTTTTTCCTGTCTAACATCCTCTAACCAGTTTCCTTGCATCTCATAACTAAAGTTCTCATTTCCACCAAAATGGGTGACTGCATTTTTGAACATTGAATGCCATCTGCCATTTATTGGCCCAAGCAACTAATCTATCGAGATCTTTTTACAGTTTATAAGAAGTTTCTATATTCGTAACTGGGGCAACTACTTTTGTATCATATGCAAATTTAGAAATTTTACAACCTACTCCCTTCTCAAAATTGTCAATATAAAATAGGAACACCTAAAATTGATGGTACCCCCACTTTTCACTTTCTGCCACCCAGATTCATGACAATTTTGAATTACTCTCCGTTCTCTGCCTTCCAACCATTTTTCTACCCAATTTATAACTGACCCTAATATCCCATGAGCTTTTAATTTATATCGGTCTCCTATGTGAAACCTTGTCAAATGCTTTACTAAAATCCAAATAAATAACATTACATCATTTCCATTATCTACAAACTACAAACTCTAAAAAGCCAAAGAGATTAGAGAAACAAGATCTTCCTGTATCTAAATCTATATTGGGAACTTGAAATACTGTAATAATAAAATCTTCCAAATGATCTTGAATATTATTATTTATAATTCTTTCTAGTATCTTTCCTACCAATGATGTTAAATTAACAGGCCTATAATTTCCTACCTCCTTATTACTACCCATTTTGTAAATGGGTACTGTACTTGTTTTTTCCAATTCATTTGGTACCTCTGCATAATTAATAGACCCAGCAAACAAAATAGTTAGTGCCTTGCAAATATATTATCCAGTCCAGCAGCTTTACTTCAATGTATAAATCACCTGTCTAACATCATCCTTCCTTATATGAATATGAAAAAATGCCCGAATGTACAGGATGATTCGCGGTAAATTCATCGCGAGTAAATACATCGCCTGGTAAATACATTGCCTGGTAAATACATCGTCATGCTTTTTATTAGCAGAGTAAATAATTGTAAATCGCGAAACATTAGAATTCAAAAAATTAGAAAAAAGATACTAATTGAAAGTTTATAATTTTTTTAAGGTGATAAGAAAAGAGATTGAGGAAAGAAAAGAAAAAAATTAGGTGACCGTAGAATCCATATTTATGAGTATATTTAAATGTAAAACTCGGTGCATTTTTTTTTAGCCCCACCCGATATTTATACATTATTTATACAATTATACATTATATTTTTGAGGTGTGAACGAAAAGTCATTTGGTAGAATTAAGGTCGGTCGGAAGTGAACTATAAACAGGTCATTACTTACTTATCCCAGGTACCTCTTCTAACCGTCAGAAGTTCACCTTTATGACCGTTGTTTTTGAGGTGTGATCGATAAGTCATTTGGCCCTGTCTGTTTTCGCCACTTAAATCTTTTTTAATCCGAATACCCTTCTTTCGACCTGTGGATTATTGTGGTGGTGGGAGGAGCCAGTCCATTCTAGCTGCTATATAAGACTGAATTTATTCAGTTAAATCAGTTTCTATAGCGCTTTCGATTGTTGTGATCTTCATATTTTGTCTGGCAGTTTAAAAGTTCAGAAAAATTAAGCCATCAAAATGGCTCTCCAGTATGTTACAAGTGAACGAAATAAGAAAAAACTCATTGATAGTGGTCATTTGTTTGTCAAAGAAAAGAAAAGTGATGAACATGTTATTTGGAAATGTGACCAATATTATAAAATGCGTTGTCCTGCAAGAATCCATACAGAGGAAGATTCCATTACCAAACGAATGGGAGAACATAATCATGCAGGCAATATTGCTCGTGTTGAAGCTGCCAAAATGATCAATTTAACAAATGAAAAAGCACTTACAACTCAGGAAACACCTCATTGCATCGTAACCCAAGCCTACGTCGGATTGTCCCAAGCAGTCGTGGGTCAGCTGCCCGCAACCATCCTCATAAAAAGGAACATCCAAAACACTCGCCATGTGACAGCACAAGTTCCTCCCAATCCAGAAAATTTACTCCAGCTGAGGATACCTCCTGAATATAGAACAACACATTCGAATCAGCCTTTCCTTCTATTCGACAGTGATGATGGACCAGGCAGAATTATTTTATTTTCCACTCAATGAAACCTTCAGTTGTTATCCAAGGCGAAACATTGGTATGCAGATGGGACTTTCAAGACAGTTCCATCTTTATTCAATCAGCTTTACACGATACACGGCGACATGAATGGTGACGTTTTGCCTCTTGCTTATGCCCTAATGGCCAAAAGAACTGAAGAGAGTTACAACAGGCTTTTGTCAGAACTGAAATCCTTAGAGCCAACCTTATCACCAAGCATAATTGTGACAGATTTTGAGTGAGCAGCCATTAATGCTTTTAGAGCAATTTTTCCAAATTCAACTCAAAAAGGTTTTTTTTTCCATTTCTCTCAATGTATATTTCGATCCATTCAAACAAATGGTCTGCAACAACTATACGAAAATGATGCAGAATTCGCGTTGAAGATGCGCATGATTGCAGCCATTGCATTTGTGCCTGTCTTAGATGTAATTTTTTTCTTTACCATTAGACAATGCTAAAATACCGAAGGCAAATATTTTTAACATTAACCCAATAAAAACACTACTTACCAAGGTCCTTTGAAGACCTCTACATACATAACTCTTTAATGAAAAAATGTAGGATTTTTGTTGTTAACTCTCCACTAAAATCTGCTGGAAGTTTCCAATGGATGAGGGTTAACAGGCAATCAACCCATAGCCCTAAATAGTTTTTTCACAACATGGTATGCAGAGGTGTGGATTGCCCTCACACTGGTCACAGAAAGTTAATACTCTTCGTGCCTTATTTCTTGCTGTTTTGAAACCTTCATTCAGTGAGATTTTCTCATAATAACTACAACACCTCTTTCTTGTCTTTTGTTTCAACCCATCCATTTCTGAGAGATAATGTTGGTTTCTTTTTCATTCCACAATAGAAGCAGCTCTTCCTGCCCTTATATTTCCAGATGAATTTCCTGTTAGAGAGAGAACCAAGGAATTTCTAAAATGTCAAAGATTCATGGGTTTATTTGAGAAATATATATTTATACAGCACACTTGCATTTACTACTGATGTTCCTGCAATTAGTTCAATGATTAGTTTTCTGTACAATTTCTTGCTTTTTCACAGTGATGTATAATATGCTGTCAGCTGGTCTGACACATCAACTCCCTTCTTTCCCTTGTTATATGCAAGAACACTTTCGGGTTTGAGAATCTTTCAGGCCCATCGCCACAGGGGGGTGATGGAGGACACTGACCCCTCCCCCCCACAAGTCAAATAACTATCATCAAAACTAAAGCTGAATGGTTTAGGCTTGTGGTTTACAATTTGTCTAATTCAAATTTACTTATATTCTCTCTCTCTCCTTGAATATCAATCTACACTTGTACCTAATGTTGAGGGAAAAATACAATCTCACAAGAAGTTGGCATAAACATTATTTTGAACCTGGTGCTGCATTGGTGCTGCAACCCTGTGGTGGTATCAATAGTTACTGTACATAACATGCTCAACATTCTGAGTAGTGAGTTTGAAATTTAAACTCTTGCCATTGTCCTGTGCCTTTTCATTTGTATTGTCTAAAATAGGTGAGTTATGAAGCCCATTGTATCAGTACAAGTACCGTAGAAAAAGGTTCTATGATGCTAGTAAATGAAATTAAGGAAGTTTTTGAGTGAAAGCAGAGTAATTGAAATACAAGTCCATGGTATTTGATTTTTTCTGCGTTTATATATCCTCTTCAGTCCTGAGTGAAAAAATAATTTTGAAAAAAAAAAATTTTTTTGGTCATTCCTATTAATTTAGAAGGAAAATAATAAAGGTTTTATTTTTTATTTACGTACATTACAAGAAATACTTATTCTGAAACGTTGCATCCCGTAAATGTTAGTTTGATCTGAAACTATCCTGCCTCCCTATGATTACAGACCTGGTGACATCCCTGGAATCTCTTTCCCTTTTCTAATTTTTGGGAGCTGTTGAAGAATAGGGACCCCAGCCTTCTTTAGTTAGCCTTATAAGTCTAACTAATGAAAATATCATGACCTAACCTAACCAATCATCAAGGGCGTACAGTTAACCTAATGATTGGTTAGGTTAGGTCGTGATATTTTCATTAGTTAGCCTTATAAGCCTAACTAAAGAAGGCTGGGATCCCTATTCTTCAATAGCTCCAATTTTTGTACCTGAGGGGACCAGGGCGTCACCATGCTCTGGCACAGTAGATATAAGTACATTTCTTTTGTTGCTCCAATCATAAAGTTTTACACCTTGGACATTTTCTAGAGACTTCATCTTTTTCAGTTTTGCCTGTGTCACCTCTTTGATCAGGTATTTTCTGTTGGCTCTTATGGTGTTACAAAGGTAAGTTTTCTTTTTCAAAAGGAATTCAGCTAACACTGCTGAACAATAATAATTATCCACAAAGAGAATGGCACCATTATTTAGGAGATTCTCAGTCAACTGTAGAGTTTGGGATTCTGTTGCATCGAGGCCTTGAAATTCAACACTTTCCTGCATGAATTTCAAAATTCCAAGTGTATGCATTGAGAGTACACAATTTATATAACTTTATACCCTATTTATGTGATTTTCCTGGTAAATATTGTCTGATACCTACTCTTCCCCTGAAGGGGACCATGCTTTCATATATTGTAAGATCAGCACCAGGGTTACAGACAGCCTGATATTACTTATTGATAATGCTGGTCAGTGGTCTGATCCTATACAATGTATCCTCCTGTTGAAGCACTCCTGCATTATCACTAAAGTGTAAAAACCTAAGTAGTAACTCAAATCTTTCTCTTGTTATTATCTCTGGCACAAAAGGATCAGCATACAACTTGCTTTTAGACCAGTGGAGTGCATTTTTTGGTTTGGGGACTAAACTCATGTATATCACAACACCTATGAATTTCCTAATTTTTTTACTTGATATTTCTTTCCATGCTTGCAACCTTGATCTATGTGTAAGCTGAGCTCCATCTATTATTTGCTGAGCATACTGGTTAGTCTCTTTGACCAAATTGATGACTTCATCAGTTATAAACAAATTGTATACATCAATGTGCCTAGGCCTACCAGTGATAGAATCATTTTCGGGCAAAATGGTAATTTCTTCCTTACCTGTAAATGTGAATGAATGAGGCCTAGAACGAACTGGTCCCCAATCAGATTCTGCAAAAATACTCTCATCTTCCTCTTTTCCTTGTTTCAACAGAGGAATTATTTTCATCTTCAACAATACTCAACAATTACTCATCACTTGTCATCATCTTGACTCATGTCAAGGGTGAAGTCTTCATCAGAAGAAATGCTGGTAGTTTCCTCAGAATCATGAGTGCTGCTGTTCCATAGAACCTGGGCCTGCGTGGTTTCTTCAAGTACAAGTGGAGTGTAGCTAAAAATTATGGAAAAAATATAACTAGGGGTGCACCAGATATGATATTTGGCCAGATATTGCAAAATATCCGGTATCTGGTAGGATATGCCAGATATAGGCCAAGACATTAGAAAATTAACACCTGTATGAAAATCTGCCATAATATGATAATACATTACAAATAATATTTTATATACAAAAAAAATGGAAAGCCTTCCAGGGCCCACCCCTAAACCAGTCCTGCAACACTTTTTATATTAAATCCAGGGATGGGGAGTCAGCCAAAAACAACCAACTCCCGACTCGGTATTTTTAAAAACCGACTCCCGACTCTTTCCTTATCATGCTGATCTACAACCTTATAAATATTGGGATGTTTGTTTCGTAGATGGCGTTTCAAGTTTGAGGCTCTAGTTGGAGCATTAGCATGTTTCCCAGTGTAAGCACTAATTTTTGCATTACACTCTTTACCATCCTTTTCTACTTGACAAATAAAAATACTTTCATCCTCATTTAGCTTAAAATATTGAAAGACTACTGATTTTCTACTAGGCCCATGACTCATTACTAATAGGGGCTAATTAAATTAATATATTGCTAATTTTTATATGGTACCTAGTATCCTAAAATAGAAATATGAAATTCATTTGCTAAGATTTACCAGAACAATAAATCAAATGTGAATCTAGAATTAGTTCAGGAAGATATTTATTTAGGGCATAGTAGTATTCTGGTAAATTGTTGGCATATAGAAATTGAATCAAAGAGTCGGGAGTCGGTCATTTTTACCGACTCCCAACTCTTCAAAAAAGCCATGACTCCCGACTCCCCACCTCTGAATTTATTTAAATCAACACAATACTGATGACAAAAATAAATAAAACATCTGTCCATCCTAAACGATTACAGTTCTATTAATATAATCATAGCTTTTTATAAAAATGTCTAGGCATTAAATTTTTTAAAAAGAGTAAAATATTGCTAGACCCCTGCATTTGCCTTCCATTCTTTTTTCTCCTTTTTTTCCAAAACAATACAAAACATTACAAGCTTGACAAATGTAAAACAATACATTGAATACAATATAAAATGCCTGGAATGAAATCAATGAATGGAGGGCAGTATTGTGTAGGTCAGATGCCACCATTCAGCCTGGAGGTCTTCAGAATAGAAAAAAACTCAACAATGATTTAGAACTTTTTCCATTGTAGTGCAGAAACAAGAGCATTTCTTCTCTTTTAGGCAATATTTGGGATCGCCTTGCTTCATAGATGTTTCCATATTCAGAAAACATTCTCTCTGAAAATACAGAGGATGTGGGTGTGCAGAGAAGCTTTGAAACAATAGTTTTAAGGAGAGGAAATCAGTCCTCCTGCTTCCAAATTTGAACTGGACAGCATTTCCTATCTACAAGAGGTTCAGATGCATATCAGTCTAACCCCTGCAATCAGTAGAACAGGAGCAGTCTTTTTTTTCAACCTTTCTTCTCTTGTAACTTACTTCCCCAGATTGCTCTCCTTTTGTGATTTCCATAAAACACATTTCAAGAATGTCCTCTTCGTCTTTCCTCTTTCGCATAGGAGAACTGGAATTTGAGCTTCTTTCACTTTCATTTGAATCATTACCACCTTCGTCATTTTCAATACCTATGACTTCTTCAATCAGCCAGGATTTAGCCTGCTCTTTTTGATCTTGTTGAAAGAAAGATAACTTATACCGCGGACCTATTGCAGTTGCAGTCACATAAGCTCTGTTTTTCATTATGTTCAAAGACTTCCTATCATTACTCTCAACAAGAAACACGCTTGAAGAGAAGTCAGGAGTGCTCTCTCTGTCGTTTGAACACCTTGGTCATCATGGCCAATCTTTGAAAGAAATCTTTGTAAAATACAAATGCTTGGGATTACGGAAGACAAAGTTGATTTTTCCGAACTCATTTTCTGAGTTAGTTGGAAGAATGGTTTTAATATTTTAAGGAGATTTTGTATCAGTGTCCACTCGAAGGATGTGATGGTAGGTAATTCACTACAATCAGCCAAATACAGTTGCACTGGAATTTTTTTTTATATAATCTTTCTAGCATCAAATATGCACTGTTCCAACGTGTTGGGACATCTTGAACCAATAGGAGAGGCTCAAGATTTTGCTGCACTTGAATGTGTTTGAAATTGTTACGGGCCAAAGGAGAATGATTAAAGCGAGTTGCAAGGTGGTGACTTTTTGCAAGGATATCAGTTACACTCCTCTGAACCATAATTGATTCACTAATAACCAGTTGGAGTAAATGAATGCTGCAGTGTATTGAAGGTATTTCAGCCAGGTCACTACCAAGAGGCATATTACTAGCTCCATCCCTCACCAATAAATTCCTCTTATTTGCATCAAGATCCCAACTATCCCACATAGAGCAAAACTTTTCAGATATATTCTTACCAGTATGCGACCCTGAGAAATGAGAGGCATGTAGCACAGCATCATATCTTTCAAAATCTTTACCTATCCAGTGACCTGATAATGATATAAAACTTTCTTGAGAGGTTGCGCATGTCCATATATCTGAAGAAAAGCTGACATGCTTTACTTCTTCCAGCTTCTGGGAAATTTTAGACGAACTCGTTATAAAGATGAGGAATTATAGTATCAGAGAAGTACCTTCTGCTCAGTAAGAGAGATCTGGGTTGGAGGTAGGCCATTAGATCAATAAAACCATCATCTTCAACTAAAGTAAATGGCTGGTTGTCCAAAGCCATCATCATGCCAATTTTACGGTGAATCATCACAGACCTGGAGTCACTGATGTCCCATATTTTTTTAGATGAAAAGCTTTCTTCTATTGAGATCTGCTTATTCATTTGGTCCATTTCCTTTTCTTTCAGAGTACTACCAGTAGAAGTTGATGGTCTAGCCCATATTCTATCTATGCCTACAGGTGACCCTCAGTATACACGGGGGTTAGGTTCCTGAAAACACCCATATAAACGGAAACCATGCATATGGGGACTAATACCTTATGGGAAAAAATATAATCAATCCCTAGACCAACTGACCCCCTCCCTATGACCAACTATATTTCCTCATACATCACTAAAACACGTACAGAAACACCAAAACACATACTATACATGCATGTATATTTATATATTAACTGCACATAATATTATTACTGCAGTAACAAGAAAAAAAATGGTTTAACTTACAAATAAAGGTAGGCAGATTGGGTAGAGTTCCTGCGGATGATGTTTACTGGTGAGAGTGTTGTTATTTATTATGATTATTGTGATTGTTGTGATTTTTTTTTTTTATTGTAGTACTAATAAAGTATAAAAATACATTGTAAAGAAGTTAAAATCATTAGAGATGATGAATAAAACCACGAAGGAAAGGAAACACAAAATGGTGCTCAAGCGCTTTCGTCTAATGACATCCTCAGGAACACTGAAGTACATAAAAAGGTTAAGCCTATATATAGGTTACAGAAAGAAAAAAAGAAAAAATAAATAACATACATACACACACACATATCGGGTGGTCCGAAAAAAATGACGCATTTTTTAAAAATTAATATATCAGTAACCCCCTTCCTTATCATGACAATTTTTATATGCAAGATACTTTCAAACTTCTTTTTTTGAATGCAAGAAACGAAATTCTGATATCTTTTATAGTTTTCTCGCAATTAACAAAAGTAACAACATGGGTCAAAAAAACGAATATCATGAGAAAGGAAAAATTTAATCAGAAATTTAACTAATTAATTTACAGTAAATGATCGATTGGACCACCACTCTGTTGACACACTAATCTAAGTCTTTTCTTCCACACAAAAATAATACTTCTTACTTCATTAATGCCAATTTCTTGCCAAGATTCAAGTATTTTACTTTTTAATTCTGATTCGGTGAGTTTTTCTCATCGACCTCGGTAAACCTTCTCTTTTAGTAACTCCCAAATTGAGTAGTCCATAGGATTACAATCTGGGCTTTGTGGTGGCCACTCATTTTTCGTTATTAATTTTGGTGTATTGCTAATCAGAAACGACTGTGTGGCGTAGCTTGTATGCGACGGTGCTCCATCTTGTTGAAATATGAAATCATTTTCTTGATACAGGCGACGACAATCCGGCAACAATTTTGTTCTTGAAAGTTCAATGTAATTTGCAGAATTCACCTTTGTCTTTTCAGTTTCAATAAAATGAACATCTGTCTTGCCATTCCAAGAGACCCCTGCAGATATCATAACCTTTTTGGAGAATCTTGACGTTTCATGATACAATCTGTTTGTTGAAATGTCACACTTTTTACCACGCCCGTAGACATCATTATTTTGACGGTTTCGCGGAATTTCTAGAGTGAAACCTTTTTCATCTGTGAAGACTATCTTTTTAATATCAACGACAGAGAAATTATCAAGTAACTTTCTGCACCTTGTTTTTCTTTTATCCTTAACAGTATCACTTTTTCTAGAAGATACTATTCTTTTGAAGGCTTTTAGTTTTTGTGCTTTAATTATTCGGTGTACAGAAGTCTTTCCAATATTCAAATGTTTAGCAATTGTTCTTTGTGACAAATGACTTCGTGGTTTATCTTCTTGAGAGCAGATTTTATCGTTGATGTAATCCACATTTTCTGGAACCGAAGCTGTTTTAGGTCTACCGCTTCCTGGTTTTCTGGCAGTACTTCCCGATTCGCGAATCTTCTTTAAGAGTCTTTCCACTGCACGCCTTTTCCACTTTTTGGGAAACTCTTGCAATAACCTTCCAGTCTTCCATCCTTTTTCACAGTAACAATTTTAATGAGAATACGATCTTCCTCTGACAACATCATTAAGGGTACTGACGAATTGTTAAAAAATAAAAATATCCACAATTTGACTTGTTCATTCCTGTAGAGTTTTGTAATAACTTGCAAAAATATCGCATGATATCGTATAAAAATGATATCGTATAAAAAACGGATATTATATTGCGATTTTTGTTTTTTTGACCCATGTTGTTACTTTTGTTAATTGCGAAAACTATAAAAGATATCAGAATTCCGTTTCTTGCATTCAAAAAAAGAAGTTTGAAAGTATCTTGCATATAAAAATTGTCATGATAAGGAAGGGGGTTACTGAGATATTAATTTTTAAAAAATGCGTCATTTTTTTCGGACCACCCGATATATATATATATATATATATATATATATATATATATATATATATATATATATATATATATATACATACATATCTATATATACAAATACATACATACATACATACATACATATACAATAAACAGAGAAGTAAAAATTAAAATTAAAAAAAAACCTTAAAGGATTACCAGTGAGGCATACAGATTTGTAAGGAAAAATATCGATTTTTAGCACAAGATCAAATGGATTATAAAAATACAAATTTATACTGGAACTCTGCCCGGGTTTTAACACACTGCTGCCTATGGTCAGGTTTCGATATATGTAAATTTTCAAAATTGGTAATAGAATCCTCACCACAATTAGGGTAGGGAGGGTAGGGGTAGAGTGACAGGCCACCACACACAGCTGTGTCGGCTCAGGAAACCGTATATGGACAAGATCCTCTCCCGTGTATACAGGGGGTGGGGAGCAATACCAAAACAGTATATAGCTGAAACTGTGTATACAGAGGGTCACCTGTATTTCCTTTAATTCAGTCGCAGCTATTCTTTTTTTGTCATTTTCGTTTTTGGCTTCAGCATACTCTTTGGGTGATGTCTTCAAATGATTATGAAGAGGTGTTGTGCTAAAAGACTTTTGGCCACCTTTTTCCGTCCCACATTTGATAATCTTTTGGCAAATATTACACTTTGCAGTGATATCGCTAGGATCATTTATTTTATATAGTGACCACACAAAACTTGTCATGATTAATACTTAATAGTTTAATACAACACAAGAGCCTGAAAGAGAACAAAAACATCTGAATGTACTTAAATTATTATTTATCTTATATTTGGGGGGTGCTTGCCCCCAATGCAAAACAAAACATAGCAATATGAGTGTAAAAATAATATGGTACCTAATAATATATATCCAGCCGGATAGATATGGCCATATCCGACATATCTGGTATCCAGCCAGATATGAAAAATTCATATCCAGTGCACCCCTAAATATTACTAACACATAAAAACATAACATAACATGACATAAAAAACCAGCTATACAGCGCCAATGTGAAATATAATAAACTTCATTAAGCCTAGGCCTGCATGGGTTTTTTCCAAGTACAAGTAGAGTGTAAACATAATGAAAAAAAATATTACTAACATACTATACTACAAATACTCAATACATATTTTCCTACTCTCTATGAATAGCATTATAAGAAATTTGTTATTGAATATGAAGCAATATCTGTCAAAATAATAAATTTTCTTTAAAGATCTTGTTGGCACACAGATGGTAGAACATGCAGTGATGACAAACTATGACTATTCACTCATGTACTGGGCCACAAGTGGCCAAGCTTTAGTTGGTACACCTTGGTACAATACACGAGGCAAGGGAGTACACGTCATTATATGGCATGTTGTACCACCGATGTCCCAACACTTTTATTGCATCATACTTATCCTTAGATATGAGCAAACTCACTGACCTCCTTTCACTGCAATGACTCAGAGTACTGACATAACAGCAAGAAAATGGAAATGTGAAGCACAGAAGTCACTAAGTTGCCAAATGTGGGTAACATGTTAAGGGGGGGATGCATTCCAGTTGCAAAATTTTTTGATACTAGGGGTGGATTTTTGGACATCATAAGCATAACAAGTATACAATAACTCAACATTAAAACCTTAGAAAATAAACATATATATGGAAAAAATATAGCTATATAAAAGGTAAACATGTACTGTACAGTAATCATTGAGTGGTGGCTGGCAAGGGTTACTCAAGGTTGAGTGGCTCTTTTCTCCCTAAGGCTGGATGAAAATGGAGGTGTGTAGGGGTTACTAAGTAGAGTGGCAGGATAATCTGCCTCTCTACTTGAGACTGTCTTCCCCTTTTAGTTTACCACTTTCATCACTTTTCAGTGTGGTGAACTTTGAAAAGTGATGAAGGCCAGCATGCTGGTGGGCTTGAAGAATGTGCAGCCAGGTGGTGCTGGCTGGGTGAAAATGTACCCCATATAAAAGGAGAGCGCCAAAATCAAGGTCCAGGGTTTTTTTTTTGAGATGCCTAGATGCACTATGTTTGAAATAAAGGAGGTCATAGACAGGGTGAAAGATGGATTGAGGAAGATTGTTCCAGAGTTGACTGGTTGAGTAGATGAAAGACCGAAAATACCATTTAACCCTTGTATTAGAGAGTTGCACAGAAAAGGAGTGAGAATCTGTAGAAAGTCTGGTGATGTGTGCTCTCCTTAAAGGAGTAGGCATGCAGTTAGAGTGTTCAGAAGAGCAGTGTCCATTATAATAGCAATAGTAAAGAGAGAGTGAAGCAACATTGTGGTGAATAGAGAGGGATTGATAAGACAAAGAGCCTTTGATTCCACCTGGTCAGCACATGTTCATGGTACAGCACACCTAACTTCTTAGAAGCTATTTTGGAAAGAGTATAGTATTTTCTTTCCATGAAAGATCATGAGAAAAGGAAATGCCAAGAATGTTAAGAGAAGAGGAAGGATTGTGTTGTTGAAGGTAAGGGGATAGTTGTGTGGAAGATGGTGATGAGTAGACAGACAGAGGAACCAAGTTTTTGAGGCATTGAAAGCAACAAGGTTTTCTCTGCCCCCAATCAGAGATCAGGTACTCCATAGTTGTCCTACATGAATCAGGAGGGTAAATCCAGGTTAAATAGACAAACAACACGGTCATGTCTTCAATTTGCATAAAACTTGGTCTGGAGACATTTTTTAGTGAAAAAAAACAAATTCCCAAATTTTTTTGAAAATCAGTCAAATAGGTCAAAATTTAGGGTCAGGTCAAATTTTGGCTACATCATGACCTAAAAATTTTTTAAATCCCTATATCTTGGCTTCTAATTCGTAGCTTAATAAACTTTATATGGATGGAAGTAGAATGAGCTCTAGTTTCCAAAAATTGTACTTTCATTTGGATAATTTAATAAAAAAAACATAATTTTGAAAAAACAAAAAAATTTCAGGATTTGACATTGAAGAGATCAATTTTAAAAAAATTTTTATTGAAGAAAAAATGTTGCCTGAACAAAGATCTACCATAATCAGCAATAAAAAGTTAGCTTATAGGCCATTATATAGCTTAAAACTTAATTTTATTAATGCTAGCTTTCTTCATTTTTGTTTTATTTTTCTATTTTCAGATTTTAATAACTATATATTGAAAGATACAGGTGTACCTAAATATCTACCTAAATGACTTTAAAAAATGCCAAAAAATAAGATATTATATTGTGATCCTTTAAAAAAACACAAAGAAAGAATTTTCAATAATATTAAAAAAGTTACGGAACTTATGGAGTTCTTCAAAAGAATCAGCTATTGTGTAGCAATTGCTACACCTTAATAAGAAGTCAACCTGGAATACTAGAATTTGTACCAGCACTGGCAGAAGAGGCTGTACCGCTACAAGAACTGTGTCCTTTACCAGCAAATGAAGAATCCTTTGAGCGCAGTAGTAGCTCATCTACAAATATTTCTATGGCTCCACCTGTTGAGGAATTTTTTTTTGAAGATCCACAACATAGTAAGGATATACTTAGCAATAAAATATTACCATATTTAGATGAGAGCCCCATAAAAATGGGTAAATATCTTTAAATAACCATATATTTATTTTTTATATAATTAATTAATGAAATCTTTCAATAAACATATATTTAATTTTTATCTAATTAATGAACGAAGTCTCAGTTAGACAACTAACATACATTACATATACATATATAATTTAATAATATTTGTGTCTTGATTGTAATTTTATGTAATTCTTTACAGCTGGATTAACGTCGCAACAAAAACAAAAAAAGGCCACTTCAAAATTTCAGGCAACATCAGGAAGAGTTAGAAGTATAGAATCCGCCTACAGGACTTCTATCCAGGAAGATGCTGTTGCTGGCCCATCCAAAAAGGGTCGTTGGGATGATGATTTAAAAAGGCAAAAAGTTTATTATACATTAAAAACATGTAGCTATTGTTATTTATATGTAAATACATAATGAAACAATAGATTTTTTTTAGAAAATAAAATTTAATACTTAATTTACTAACTTAACTTAGATTTTTACTCATTTCTTTTTTTTTTATAATTTTAGGTATGAAAATGTCATGCAAGAGCTTAAAGACAAATTTATTTCTACAACTGATTGCAAGATTAAATTACAAATTATATCTTTATATCCATTTTCAATTGAAAAAACAGCAGAATTCTTTGAAACTTCTACATATATGGTGAGAAAAAGTCTGAGTTTGCAAAAAGAATATGGTATATTACCGCATGTTCCAAGTATGTTGAAAGGAAAGGTCATAACCAGTGAAGTGAAGAGGATTGTAAGAGAATTTTACGAGAGCGATGATTATAGCCAAATGTGTCCAGGAATGAAGGATTATAAATTTACTATTAATGAAAATGGAGAAAAAGTGAAGATGCAGAAGAGATTGATGCTATGTAATTTACGTGAATTATTCAGAGAATATATAAAAAATGAAGCTAATCCAAAAATCAGATTTAGCTCTTTTGCAAACTTAAGACCTTCTTGGTGTGTACTCACAGGTCAGAGCAGTACACACACTGTGTGTGTATGTACATACCATCAAAACCCAAAGTTGCAGATAGCAGCTTTGGGGTCTAAAGATTTAGACTACAAAAGTCTGATGGCCTTATCAGTCTGTAACATAGAAGATGAAGATTGTATGATGCACAAATGTAAAAAATGCCCCCGTGAGGGAGGTGTTAAACGATATTTAGAAACTTTAGATTTTATGTTTAATGCAGAAGAAATAACTTATAAACAGTGGGAGTGTGGAATTTTATTCAAGATAAAGGCATTCTTGTAGGGGACTTCGCAGAAAACTTTTCTTTTATTGTTCAGGATGCGGCACAAGGGTTTCACTGGGAAACTTCCCAGTGTATCATGCATCCTTTCGTATATTATTATAAACTTGGCGAAAAAATTTGTTATCAAAGTTATTGTTTTATTTCTGATTGTCATAAGCACAGTACATGCTAGTATATTCCTTTCTAAAAAAACTTATACCTAGTATTCGTGAGCAGCATCCAACTTTATCAAAAATGCACTACTTTACTGATGGCTGTGCATCCCAGTATAAAAATAAATTAAACTTTTTGAATTTATGCCATCACAAAGCCGATTTTGGAATAGACAGAGTGGAATTTTTTTGGCTATGTCGCACGGAAAGAGCGTGTGTGACAGAATAAGTGGCACTGTGAAAAGATCGGTAGCAAAAGCCAGTTTACAATGACCGATTGATAATCAAATTTTAACTCCCAGACTTTTTTGAATTTTGCTCAACTAAAATAGATTCCACAATAATTTTTTTTTTATGTATCCAAAAATGAAGTTACAGAAATAGAAAATTCCCCACAAGAGCGTCTCAATTTACTGATTATCCCAATTAAAGGTACCCAAAAATTACATAAATTTATCCCTTTGTCAGCAAACACTTTAAAAGTATATTCATTATCTAACAGTCTTCAGTCAGAAGAAATAAGAAAAATTGTTAGTGGAGAAGTAGATCATGATGGAGAAGCTGGTGATATCGAAGGAGAGTTAACCAATAAAGAAATAGAAGTAGGCTCTTTTGTCGGTTGTGTGTACGAAAAAGAATTGTGGTTAGGACTGGTCGAGTCGTATGATGCAGAATATGATGATTTCATTAAATTTCTTTATCCTTCAGGAATAGCACCCTCGTGCATTTTTCCTGCAGAAGACGATATTTGCCCTGTCCCCCCTAAGAACATATTTGGAACAGTTGAGTCAAGTTTAAGAACAAGGATATAGTAGGTCTTTCCAGCTCAAGATTTAGAAAATTTCTCAAGAAAACTTAAAACAAATTAGCATATATGTATGAAGTTAGCACTCAGTATGTACAGTATGTAGAGAGTAGATACATATTTAAATTACAATTAATAACTACAAACGCTAAGTATATCCTTATTATATTGTTATCCTACTATTTAATATGTTTAGTTTCATTAAATAAATTTTTGATGATGAAATTCTGAAAAAAATGAAGAAAGCCAGCATTAACCCATTAATGCCCATTGTCCTATTAAAATGACATTTAAAAATTGATTATTATTCTAGCCAAAATCGATAATTTCATATTAATCATCATTTATATTATTAACTAGATAAATTTACTAGTACAGGCATCCCCCGTTTAACAACCGGGTTCCATTCCGACGACCAGGTCGGTAAACGAAATGGTCGGTAAACAAAAGCCTTGTTTTACGGTTTTGGTGCTTCTTCTTTTTCTTCTTTTCGTTCTTCTTCCTCCAAATGCTGTTGTTCTTCCAACTCTATCAGCTCTTCGTTTGTCAGATCTCCCTCTTGGTATTCCACTAAGTTTTCCACATCTTCCACTTCTACTTCTAAATTGAGGGTATTGGCGAGTAACACTATTTTTCTATTAATTTCATCAACATTTTCAAACTTATCGAAGCCTTCGAAATTACCCACAGATCGTTTTAGGCACTTTTCCAAATGCCTTTCATACACTTCGCAGTAACATCCTCCCAAGCAGTTGCAATGTTTTTTATACAATGCAAAACATTGTATGATTTCCAAAAATTGGTACGATCGGTCGTGGTCGTATCTGCAGTTGGTCGATAAACGAGTAGGTCGTTAACCGGGGGATGCCTGTAGTTTAAATTTAAAAAAAAGCAAAAATTGTACATAAGAAGTTATTTGAAACATTTTCCGAAAAAGTACTTTTTAGGGACGAAACTCATATCACGAAGTGACTTATGCAAGGTCTCATTTTTTAGAATAAGGAGATAGAATTAATAACACAGTGCAATGACATAGTAATAAAGGTTTGAGCATCAATATATTGATACATTTTTACTTTCAAAGTGTTCTGCTATGTCCCATTTCATCACAGTCTTTTTAATAGGACAATGGGCAGATGACTTCATAAAAATCAGGTCACTTATGAAGTTGTGAATCATAAGTATATATTCTAGATAAGAAATGAATTAGTCATGTCACATGCATTTTTGTTTTCTTTGTTTTCTATGGGGGACTAAAGAAAAGGATGCATGCAATTTTCATGTTTTGCTCAATGACGTAATACAGGGTTCTGGGTACTGAAAAGATCAAATTTGGAATATATGATATTCACTACATAATCTACAATCTGCTCCTCTACATCTCTTCAGAACAAGATGATTTCAAAATGTAATGCAATAGTAGGTTTTTTATTGAATGCATTCACAACATTGCGCAATCTTAGATAAATGACGTATTCTCAGATAGATGATGTAACCAGCAAAATTAATTTTCATAACATGGTGTAATTTGTTTGTATATAAAGAAGTCTTTACTGAATATAATTTATTCTTGAATTTTGCGGCTTCCATCATGACCAATTGACCATACATCGAAAAGCTATTAACATTGAAGAGGCAATATGTAAGATAACAGAAGATCGTGATGAAGATTACAAAGAGTGTGATATTGTTATAATTCCTCCAGAAGTTGACAATTTGTCAGATGAAGATGAACCTGCAACAAGTGACATAATAGGAATTGCAAACATTAGTGATACTCCAGGATGTCTTGAAATTCAACATACAAGCAGAAACATGTCATCTGAAAAAACTAAATCCTCTTCAAAAACAAAAAAATGGACTTTGACAGATGTGAATCCTAACTGGAGACAAAAAAGCCCTACCTATGCAAATATAGGTAACAGGAAGAGCGATCATATTGAAAATTTCAGTAGAATGAAGCAGTATTGTGTTCAAAAATCCAGAGGTGGGGAGTCGGAGTCGGGGCTTTTTTGAAGAGTCGGGAGTCGGAGTCAGTAAAAACGACTGACTCCCAACTCTTTGATTCAATTTCTATATGCCAACAATTTACCAGAATACTACTCTGCCCTAAATAAATATCTTCCTGAACTAATTCTAGATTCACATTTCCACATTTGATTTATTGTTCTGGTAAATCTTAGCAAATGAATTTCATATTTCTATTTTAGGATACTAGGTACCATATAAAAATTAGCAATATATTAATTATTAATTTAATTAGCCCCTATTAGTAATGAGTCGTGGGCCTAGTAGAAAATCAGCAGTATTTCAATATTTTAAGCTAAATGAGGATGAAAGTATTTTTATTTGTCAAGTAGAAAAGGATGGTAAAGAGTGTAATGCAAAAATTAGTGCTTACACTGGGAAACATGCTAATGCTCCAACTAGAGCCTCAAACTTGAAACGCCATCTACGAAACAAACATCCCAATATTTATAAGGTTGTAGATCAGCATGATAAGGAAAGAGTCGGAGTCGGTTTTCAAAAATACCGACTCGGGAGTCGGTTGTTTTTGGCTGACTCCCCACCTCTGCAAAAATCAAATGTTGAATTATTTTAACTCTTTTTCTCTGATGCTATACAGGATCATATAATAAAAGAAAGTGTCAGATACGCAACTGAAACAAAAAATTAAACAAATTTTTCTGTCAAGAAGAACTAAAAGCTTTTATTGGTATACTACTTCTATCAGGCTACCATAAATTACCTGCTGAAAGGCATTACTGGTCAACAGAAGAAGACTTTGGAGTGGATATTTCAAAAAGAGCTCTTGCTAGAAATAGATATCTTCAAATAAAAGCAATGTTGCATTTCAACAATAATGCATTAGCTCAAAGAAATAAGGATATTAAACGTTTCAAAGTAAGAACTCTTCTAGGTATGATAAGAGAAAACTTCAGGCAATTTGGTGTATTCGAAGAAAATATATCTGTAGATGAAATGATTGTAAAGTACTATGGCCACAATTCTCTGAAACAGTTCATTCATGGAAAGCATACAAGATTTGGTTACAAATTATGGGTTGTATGTGGTTCTTCAGGTTTTTGCTACAATTTTGACTTGTACTGTGGAAAAACAAATGATACATTAATGACAGATCTCAATTTAGGATCCAGAGTTGTATTGAACATGATTGAGAACACAGCAATTCCTTCCTCAACAGCAATATACTTTGATAACTTCTTTACAAGCAGGGATCTCCTAATTCATTTACAAACTATGAATTTGCGAGCAACAGGAACCATAAGGGACAACAGAATTGGAAACTGTCCTCTAAAATCAACAGGTGACATGAAAAAGACTAAGCGTGGTAGCCATGATTTCTTTTATGATGTAAATGGCAAAATCTTGTTTGTGAAATGGCATGACAACAAATGTGTAACTGTAGGAACAAATTTTGATACTATTGAACCTATGAATAAAGTAGCTAGATGGGATAAAAAGGAAAAAGCTAAAGTAAAGGTTCCACAACCAAATGCTCTGAAAAACTACAACAACTATATGGGTGGTGTAGACCATCACGATTGGCTTATAGGAAAATATTCTGTTGGCATCAGGGGAAAGTGGTACTGGCCATTGTTCACCAGAGTTGTGGATATGTCTTTAGTAAATGCTTGGCTCCTTCACAAGCATCTTTTTGGAGAAAATGCTGTTCATCTTCTGACATTCAAAAGAAGCATTGCAATATTTTATCTAAAAATCAACACAGGTAGAAAAAATATTGGATGGCCATTAACTCGCAGTATGGGTAACAACAGTAGATATGATGGACTGAACCACGTTATTGCACTGAGGGATCAGCAAAGACAATGTCAAAATAAGCCATGTACTGGTAAACCAAAAAGCTTTTGTACCAAATGTAATGTAACACTTTGTGTCCCATGCTTTGAGCCATACCATTCAAAATAAATCACTGAAAGGATTCTATATGTTTTTATTTCCTCCATATTATTTATTTTTTTTTTTTTTATTTTTTTTTTTAAAAAGGATTCTTTATCTTTATCTTTTTTTCACATTTTTATTGGCATTGTATAAGGATTTTTTATATATTTTTTTAGTCCTAGTTCAAGCTGTTTATATGTCAGGTTCTCAGATATAGCTTTTGTTTGTTATAAAAGTTTATTTTATGAAAGTGCAGCATTATTTCTACTTTTATGATACATTCTTTCAATAAAATTTAAAGCATGCTTAATTATGTTTTCTTTACTCAATCTGCCCATTGTCCTTTTAAAAGGACACCTGAATTTTCGTTGCCTTGGATGTCATTTCAATTATACTTCACTATTAATGGGTTTAATATATATCTAATGGCAAAATAAAAGCCAAAATATGAAAAACAATTAAAAAATAAAATTGGGCATTAATGGGTTAATAAAATTAAGTTTTAAGCTATATAATGGCCTGTAAGCTAACTTTTTATTGCCGATTATGGTAGATCTTTGCTCAGGCAACATTTTTTCTTCAATAAATTTTTTTTTTCAAATTGATCCCTTCAAGATAAAATCCTGAATTTTTTTTTTTTTTTTCAAAATTAAGAGTTTTTTATTAAATTATCCCAATGAAAGTACAATTTTTGGAAACTAGAGTTCATTCTGCTTCCATCCATATAAAGTTTAAGCTACGACAATTAGAAGCCAAGATATAGGGATTTAAAAAATTCTTAGGTCACAATTTGGCCAAAATTTGACCTGACCCTAAATTTTGACCTATTTGACCAATTTTCAAAAAAATTTGGGAATGTTTTTTTCATTAAAAAACACCCTCAGACCAAGTTTCGTGAATATTGAAGATGTATTAGTGTTATATCAGCACTTCTACCTGTCTATTTATCCTGGATTTACCCTGGAGTGACTATTGAAGTGGATGCTTTGGGAAGTGGGTGGAGGAGTGAAGAGTGGAATAATCAGCATAGGAGTGAATAGGACAGGAAGTGCTGAGCAGGATTTTAAATCTACTACAAATTTTTAATAGTTTTTCCGATTTTAATTTTATTATTGAAATGCCTTCCCCCCTTTAAAGTGGTGATTTCTTGGTCCCCATTATCCTTAGATAATAAGGACCCCCTGTAGTAGTTGTTTTTTTTAATTTCATTTCACAGAAATACTATAATTAAAAGTTAATTATCATTTATTTGCCAAAGCCTGCCAGAATCTACCTTCTCTGTTGCTTTTTCAATGGGGAAGGCATTCAAAGAATGAGCAGACCAGGCCCCTGTATGGGATGCTGGGCCTGTCATCTCTTCCATACTTTCAGAAATTTACTTGCATTTCTTAACTTAAAATTAGACCTCTCTTGTTTTTTGTTTATTTAATTTTAGCAATTTTTTATTCCTAAAAATAACCAAGAAATGGTTAATAAATGGGGAATGCTTCACTGGACATAAATAAATATGGGTTTAATCCCCTACAGTGCACATTAAAAGATCATTGATAAATAAAATGAAACAGTTGATGACAGGACAGAACCCTCAGGAACAACACTGTTGATAGCTTCAGGCCATGTACAACTGCAGCTATAGATTGGCCAGAAAGGAAATTAGAGATGAAGGCACAGATAGAAGGATAGAAATCAAAGGAGGGCAGTTTGGAAATTAAAGATTTGTGCCAGATGCTATCAAAAACTTTTGATATGTCTCGTGCAATTGCAAAAGTTTCACCAAAATCTCAAAAGGAGGATGACCAAGAGTTAGAGAGATGTACAAGAATATCGCCAGTTGAGCATTCCTTGCAGAACCCATACTAACAATCTGAAAGATTGTGAGAGGAGAGGTGTTTAAGAATCTTCCTATTAAGGATAGATTCAAAAACTTTAGAAAGGCAAGAAATCAAAGCAATTGGACGATAGTTGGAGGGTTGAGAGTAGTCACCCTTCTTTGAGACAGGCTGAATGAAAGTGATCTTCCTGCCTATGCAAGGTGTCAACACAGAAGCACAGTTCATAAGAACAACAGGAGGAACACCATCAGGACTGTATGCCTTCTAGAGTTGAGCCCAGATAAGGCAGAAAAAACATCTTTGGAAGAGATTCTAATTTCTGACATAATAAAGTCAGAGGGAGGAGGAGATGGAGGAATAGCACTGGAATCATCCATAATTGAGTTGTAAGTGAAAGTTTGAGTGAAGAGTTCAGCTTTGTCAGGAGAAGAGATAGCAAATGAGCCATCAGAATGGAAAAGAGGAGGTAAAGTTGTTTGAGAAGTTTTTAGCTAGATGTGAGAAAAGAGCGAGAAGAATTGGAATTGGATAGGTTTTCACATTTTTGTTGGATGGAGAAATCTTTGGCAAGTCAAAGAACAGATTTTGCACAGTTCCAGGCAGAAACATAAGCTGATTGAGAGTGAGGAGTTGGATGGTGATGGTACCTTCTGAAAGACTCCTCTCTGTTGCAGATAACATTAGGACAAATAAAGTTAAGTTCATGCAGGAGCAGGACATTTGAATTTTTTTCTTATGTTTGCCTTTATGCTAATTCAAAGCATGTTGTGTAAAGTGATTATTTGGTCATAAACTAAAATTTATGTTAAATGAGTTCCCTGTGTTTACAGAGCTACTGAAGTACCCTACATAACTTGAGCTGAAATAAGCGCACCTAAAGCAAAAGCACCCCCTGTGTAATTTCTTTATTTGTGGTCAGAATTTTTATGAAATTTTCAATATAGAGGTTTTCAAATACTGAGAAATAGGTCAAACTGTGTGATGTCTGTGGGGTGTGGTATGGAATGGAGTATTTGGTTATAATGTGTCTCTGGTGTTACCTTAATGGTGCAAGGTGTTGGTGCATGATTGTACATGTAGTGGCAAGGGTGTTGTGGGTTAGTTGTCGCTGCTGCCATGAATTGTGTTCCCCTCATGTCTAAATGTTCCCTAACTTTCAGTATTTTTGTGTGTGTGTGTGTGTGTGTGTGCAGGTATTCTATTGGTATTGTTTGAATACATCCTGTAATGATACGAAGTGTGGTGCTTTGTATTGTCTGTAAGGTGTTTGTGTGTGTGTGTGTGTGTGTGTGTGTGTGTGTGTGTTTGAGATAATGGGTGCCCAGCATGGGCTAGCATAGTCCATAACTGAGTGAATATATTGTTTGTATATGAGATGTTGTTTTCCTGCTGGTGTCCAAAGTTTTTGCCTGTTAGTACCCTAAGCGTGTTAAGTCTTGACGTATATTTGTTTTTAATGTCCTGAATGTAGTTTGCAAAAGATAATGATGTGTTGTATGTGACCCCAAGTATTTTGGTCCTGTGAGTGTGTGGAATGTTGGTGTTGTTTAGTGTAAGCTGTGGAATTACCTGGTGTTCTTTTGTGTTGCTTGTAAGCAAGGTGATGGCTGATTTTGTGGGTGCTACTTTGAGTCTATTGTGTGTGAGCCAGTCTTGTATACTGTTTATGTATGTTTGTAGGTTATTTGTAGCAGTGTCATGTTGTTGTGGGTGGATGTTAGTGTGATGTCATCTGCATATGATGATAATGTAAGCTTGTTATCTATGGGTGTTGGAATGTCATGCATGTATAAGTTGAAGTGTTTGTGAGAGAACAGAGCCTTGAGGGACCTCATTTGGAAAAAAGCTTGTTTTTGGATGACTTGCCATTAAATGTAACATGGATCTTCCTGAAAGATAGTTGCTCAGCCACCTTTTGGTGTTATTGTGCATGTTTGTGTTGAGTATTTTGTTTATGAGAGGGAAGCGTGGGATAGCATCAAATGCTTTATTAATGTCTATTGTTGCTAATAGTGTACGTTGAGCTGGTCGTCTGGAGTTGATGCCATTCATGATGTGCTGCATGAGGTTAGTGAGTATGCTGCATGAGGTTAGTGAGTAATGTCGTGGTTGAGTGGTGAGGTGTGAATCCATATTGAGTAGGTGATAGTGGTATGTGTGTGTTGGTGATTTGTAAGATTAGTCTTTCTGTTACTTTGGAAGGTGTGCATAGTAAATTAATGGGTCTATAGGAAGCTGGTTCTGTTGGATTTTTGTTTGGTTTGAGTAGTGTAATAATTTTACCTTGTTTCCATATGTCAGGAATAATACAGTGGTGGTATGAATATGTGCTGATATTTGTGAGGGATACTGATGGGCGTCACGTTGAATCCTACTCTTAATTATTTAATAAATGTTACCACTTTATCATTTTATGATTGAATTCCATATAATTTCCAAGTGCTTCACAAAAATAGATCCTGACTTTATGTACACCCTGTACAAAGAAAGATTTTAGATGATTTTTAAAACCATATAATGCATTTTCTGATAACTATACTTTTCAAAAATAAGTCCCCAAATTATAATTCATGCACCACATGGAATTTTATTGGCGAAATCTCCATTTCTTCAAGAATGTTCTTGGTTTGTTCTCTACAGATTTCAATATCACTGATCTCACCAGGATTGTCAGTTTGCAAATGTGTACTTCAGGTTCTTCAAGTTCATTTAATCTTATAGAACAGTTTGTACAAACTTTCCAATTAAGGAGTGCAGGATTTTTTTTGTTACATTTAATGGTAAATTTCTTAACCTTTTAAGATTCTTTTCTTGTCTCTCTTAAAGGGGTCACAACACTGTTTATGATAATTTAAATGGTAAGACATGTTTAAAATTTGTATATTAGCTTCAGTTCCTGTAATAAGTAGAAAGAATATTAAATGTTAATGATTTTTAATGATAACAGGCAAACACAAGCACAGCCAATATAGGCAAGGCACTAAAATAATATGGCAAGCAGATACCATATATGAGCAGTGTTTACCATATGGTCACAAAAGGCAAACTGAACCCTTAATAACCAAGGCAGAGTTGCCAATTTAGCTCTTTTCTTGCTAGATTTAGCTCCTTTTTGTGGTAGTTAGCACCAATATTCCGAATCTAGCTCTTTCAAAAATTGAGCTAACTCCTTTCCAGCATGCGCATTTTAGCAGATTTCAAGTCCAACCAGGTTTGCCAACTGGGATTATTCATAACCAAATTAAAAATATATCATGCTTTTCTGTGAAAAATACATTAAAACATTTAAAAGAACCCATTACTTCCATCTTAGAACTGATGCATATATCAGAAAAAGAAATTGCTGCTGCTGAGTATCAATATAACAGTATACATTTGCATAAGTGGACAAATGTAAACAATACTGAACAGTTCTGGGCAGAGGTAAACGATTTTAAAGATGCTTCTGGAGCTAATCCATTCAAAGAGATTTCTGAGTGTGCAATAAATTTATTAATATTACCAAATTCTAATGCTGAAGTTGAAAGAGTATTTAGTAGCATGAATTTAGTAAAAACAAAATTGAGAAATAAAATACAACTCCCCATGCTGAAAGCTATTCTATCAGTAAAGTATGGCCTCGGCGTAATAATAAATGCTGTAAAGATTATCATCTGCCTTCATCAGCATTAAAATTAATAGGAACAATGGTGACATATAATGAAAAAAAGATGATCAAAGTGAAAATACTGGGGAAATTTCTGTAGAAGATTCTTGGAATGAAGATATCACTTTAGATCAGTTAATTGCTGGCTCCTCTTTTTAAATAAAGTAAGTAAATCAAAATATTCTTTTTTATATATTTTTAGCTCTTTTTTAGCACCTTTTCTTGGAAAATGTAGCTTTAAAATCAAATTTTCATTTGGCAACCCTGAACCAAGGCTCATGCTAATGGAAGGAGCCCTCAGACAATCTCATTTTGTTGCATGACAAGTTGTACAACGACTACACAAGCGTCATACCACTCAACCTTACAAACAGGCAGTACAAATTATCTCTTTTATTTTAATGTGTGTGTGTGTGTGCAATATATATAGTTAGGATAAAACTATTACGGTATATAGTTAGTATAGCCCATTTCCTGAACTTGGGCTAATATGTCATCTTTTTTCTAGCAAGTACCTTATAATAAAGTGCAAAAAAACACAACTTAAAGGTAAAAATACACAATGTCATTGACTAAGTCATATAGAAGAGTAATTGAGGTACAAAATGACAAAACAAAAATCTTGAATATCTGTATCATAGGGGGTGGAACCCCCCCCAAAATATTCAAACTGATATAACTTTTTAACTATTTGATTAAATACATTTTATTACTTAGTCAATTATTATGTAGGATTTCAGATTTGAGCTTTCAAATGGTTTTTAAATCTTTTTCCTAGCTCAATTAGGGACTGAGTTATGGACTTTTAAACATTAAGGGGCCAGCCCCCACCCTCAAAATTGGGGGCCCCATAACTTTTGAACTGTTACTCTCATTGCTCTAAAACTTGAGATTTCATGTTTTTGCACAAAAACAACCTTATATACCAAATTTGAGAAAAATCCAATTTTGAGTACAGTAATACCTTGAACAGCGCAGTTGAATTGAATTGAATTGAATAACCTTTATTAATAATAAAATAAATATAGTAGTCTTTTTACAATTTTTACAATGGCATAAGGCCCTTAAGCTTTAGGCTTTACTGGGCTCTTATTAAAAATAAGCAGCTAGCTGTTATAAATTAATAATAATAAATAAATAAATAAATAAATAAATAAATAAGTATTATTAATAGTTAAAACCTGTATTTCAATATTAAACAATATTAAACATTATTAGTGGACATTAATCCAAGATTTTTGTTAGTATCCCATTATTAATCAGGATTTCAACTTGGTTTTAAACAAATTTACATTCGCAATATTTTTTATATCGGCATGCAAGTCATTCCATAGTTTCAATCCAATGAAAATGGGTAGTTTTTGAGATGAAGACAATCTAAATTGAGGTATAACAAGCTTTGATCTATTTCTGGTCTGATACGAGTGGATTTCTTGATGTTACAAAATATCTATTTACCCATTGCAAATTAATGATTTTGCTCTTACAATTGTAAATAAAAATAAAATGTGCCAGTTTGGTTATATCATTGAGCTTTAGTAGGTTTAGCTCTTTAAATAATGCACTAGAGTGATCAAGGAAATCAGCATCAGATAATAACCTTATTGCTCATTTTTGAATGACAAAGATACCATTTAATGTGTTGTTAGCGGAGTTTCCCCAAACAAGGGTGCAGTATGTTATATAAGGAAGAACAAGATATGATAAAGAGTCAATAAAACTTGTTTAGGGATTACATTTCTAAGTTTTAACATTATAGCAACGCTCCTTGAAATCTTTTTCGCGATATAATTTACATGATCACTCCATTGCAAATTCTTATCTAGCATTACACCAAGAAATTTTGTTACAGTACACTCCTTTATGGTGATTTCATTAACATTAAGTTCATCAAGATATACATTTCTTTTATTAGTGAAAATCATGAAATTTGTTTTACTGGTATTTAGGAAGAGTTTATTGGTGGTCAACCATTTCATTACACTGATGAATTCTGAATGAAATATATTCTTAGCTGTATTAACATCTTTGCAAGAAAAAGAGAGAGTTGTATCATCTGCAAACATTATGAAGTTCAGTATATCAGATGAACGTGGAAGGTCATTTATATATAATAAAAATAACAGTGGACCCAGCACTGACCCTTGTGGCACACCATGTTTGGCAAGTGCTTTAGTGGAGCAAACCTTATTTACTGATACAAAATTATATCTATCGGACAAATAACTTTTAAACCAATCACTGATTGCCCCTCTAAAGCCGTAACAATACAATTTATTAAGAAGAATATTATGGTCTATTACATCAAACGCCTTACTCAAATCCATAAATATTGATATCATTATTTCTTTGTTCTCCTTAGCTATATTTACATTTTCCATAAGATTTAAAATAGCCATTTCCGTTGTTCTATTATTACGGAAGCCATATTGATTTGGAGATAATAAATTGTAGGATTCTAAATATCGCTGCATTCTACTTTTTACAATTTTGTCGAAAACTTTGCTGAACACAGATAATGAACACACCGGCCTGTAATTTGTTGCTAGTGTAGGATCACCCCCTTTAAAAAGGGGTGTTATACAACCAGTTTTTAGCATTGATGGGAATATTCCTTTGGAAATACTTTGATTGATAATTTTAGCCAAAGTTACAGATATCTTATCTTTAACAAGTTTCAATATAGGTACAGGAATGTTATGAATATTATTTTTGGTATTTTTTAGTTTACCAATAATATTCTGGACCTCAGTAGAGGTAGCAGGAACAAAAGAAAATGAATTTGTGGGCTGGGTGGCATATATTCTAGAGGTGTGATCATTATTTGTTAATTGTGAGCGAAGCTTATCCGCTATTGAAGTAAAATGTGCATTTAAAGAGTCTGCAATAGCAGTATCATCAGTGATTTCTTTATTATCAACATTTAATTTCTCTATTGAATTTTTCTTAATTTGTTTTCTGAGAAGATTGTTTATGGTTGTCCAAGTGTTTTTCATGTCTCCTTTATGTTTGGAAAATTGATTGTTATAATAGTTATATTTTGCAATTTTGATTATTTTAGTTAATTTGTTTCTGTATTGAGTATATTGTATTTTAGGAATTTTGCTCTGCAATTGCAATTTGAATAATTTATCTCTCTTCTTTATTGAAGTGATAATTCCTGGAGTGATCCATGGATTTGTGACCCTTTTGGGCGAAACTGTTTTTCTCCTTAAAGGAAAGCAAATATTAAAAATATGGAATAAGGTGTCATAGAAGAACTGAAACATATGATCTGGGTCATTTAAAGGTTCGTCACAGTCAAGTTGAGTATTTTCTACAGCCCTAATAAATTTCCTTTTGTTAACCTCTGAGAATATTCTGTAGTCAATAGTTGTTTTGTCCGCAACCTGAACAATGTTATTGAATATAGCCTAAGTAGGAAAATGATCACTGATGCTAGTGGTTATAATTCCAGAGTTTACAAGGGCATTGCTATTTACAAATATATTATCAATCGTAGATTCTGTTATTTGATTGCCATAGCTGCAGACTCGAGTGGGTTTTGTAATAGAATGACTAAGATAGAAAGAATTCATTAAGTTTAAAAATTTATGAGAGATTGCTTCAGATTGCAAATTGATGTTGAAGTCTCCCGCAACTATGGCATTCGATTTATGAAAGTTGCATAACATGTTATCTAAGTGAATTAAAAAGCTATTGATATTAGTATTAGGTGGGTCTATATATTGCATGGACAGAATATACATTACTTTTGTCTTTTATATTCACAATCAGGTTTTCATTGTCACTATTACATAGAGAAAATACTTCGTTAGAGTTGTAAGTTTGATGCACATACACAGAGATACCCCAACCAATCTGACCATCTCTTACAGTATGATAAGCAACGTAATTATCTATATTATATAGGTTTTTAATTCTACTATTTAACCAAGTTTCCGTGAGAATTATAACACTAAATTTGACCGTAGAAGTTTTCAAGAGGGCCAATAAGTAGTTATAGTTCCTAGGTAAGCTTCGAATGTTTAGATTTAGTACTGAAAGATTTTTATAAATATCTTTTTGTAATACAAAGGCATTAAACTCGTCTATCGATGAGACCATGCAATTGCCTATACCAGATTCCTGATCTAGATTCTCTAAACTGGATACAGAATTGTTTGGTAATGAATTGAAATGATTAATATCGGCACATATACTATGAAAGTCTTTATCGATGAAAGCCATTTAACAGTAGTTCTCAAACAATTTCACTAATATAGAATACGGGAATAAGGGGTTACCGCCCAGTTGAGCCGAGAATGGGAAAGTCGACTGTTGAGATTGTATGCGGAGTTATTCGCAGGCCTCCTGTGTGCCGACTGTCGGCTGGCATTTTCTTAGTTCTCATAGCTTCGAATGCTTTTTCACTAACAAGGTGAACTCCTTTGACCGAAGTATTCCGCGCTGGAGGAGTCTCTCTCTCTCTTTAATCATTAACTTCGCTCCAAGGAAGTAGGCAACTTTCCCGAGTCTCCTCGCTTCTATGAGTTTAGGGAGCTTTTCTTTACGAATTTTACGTGTTTCCTCACATACGTCGTCATTGACGAAGATTTTTTTATCCTTTCAGCTTTCTTCTGTTTTTTAGTATTAAATCTGAGTTTCATCCTCGCATATTACTTTTATAGCTGAAGTAGGCGTCTTAGATTCAGTCGTGTCATTAACTCTAGAATTTGCTTTTTGTGGTGGAAATTGTTTTTTTAATCTAAAAGCATTTTTGATCTTAATATTCCCCAAATTCAGTCTATCTTTTATTATGTCCTCCACCTTTTTCTTCGTTTCGCCGTTTGTTTCTCTATTCATTTCAGATACCCCCATTACGATTAAGTTATTGGCACGTGAATTATCGTCTAGGCTGTTTAATTTATTCTTAATTGAATCGTGCTCATTTTTTATCATCTCTATGCTACGATTATTTTTAGTAAGCGAGTTTAGACTAGAGTTAAGATCCTTTATCTCGTGTGCATACTGAATGCTCTTTTCGAGCTCCATATTTCTATATTCCAGTTTTGCATTGTCCCTCTTTAATAATTCGTTATTATGTTGCAAACTTTTATTACTGCCTCAAGGTCTTTGATTACACTATTACTTTTGTGCACTAAGTCAAAGAGGGAATTGTACTTATTTGCTAGACTCTTCATTTCTAATTTCAGGGCATTTACCCGACCTTTGGAAGCCATTTTGAGCAATTTATGGGGTTAAGATTCACTCGTTCATTCGGTTGTTTGTATACTCGTTACTTCAAGGCCACTGCTTGCCGTAGGACTCTAAAGGCAGTGCTGGATGTCACTAGAAAATTTTGAAGATATCTTTTATGTAATATTACTAGTTAAGTATTGCAGTTTATCTGATGAGATTGTAACTGCGTAATCTTGGCACATTCACAAATTTTAGTGGAGAAGTATCACAATGGTTCACTGAATTTGAACACTGTTAATTTTGATAGGAAGAAGGAACACGAAACTGACAAGCGTCACCGGCACTCACATTCAAGTGATTTGATTAGCGCGGGTTTTGATGTAGCACGGTTTGTATTTTTGTCAATTTTTTTAAATTTAGCACGCAATTTTCCTATTGTTTTCTAATTTCTTTTCGGTACTATTTCATTCGACAAACTTTTGGACAGCACGGACAAATTCTGGAACCAATTAACCACGCTGTGCAAGGTATTGCTAAAGTTACAAATTTAATTTTTTTTTTTTTGCACAATTTGTCCTGGAATGACCCATTTGTAACTGGGGCAACTACTTTTGTATCATCTGCAAATTTAGAAACTTTAATAACTACACCCTTCTCTAAATCATTTAGATACAAAATAAAGAGTAATGGATCTAAACACTGATCCCTGTGGTAACCCACTTTTTACTTTGTCACTTAGATTCATGGTCATATAGGTTCTCTCTGTTTCTGTCTTCCAACCAGTTTTCCACCCAATTAATAACTGACACTGATATTCCATGAGCTTTTAATTTATATACAAGCAGTAGCAGATTATAATAGGGGTAAAGGGGGCATTTGCCCCCAGCCCCAAGATGCTGACCGACCCCAAGAAACTATGTAAATGCTATAATCTACCATTGAAATAATTGGTAGACTGTGAGGAAGAAAAAAAAATTCTAGATTCTGCTTCTACAAAACCTAGTTTAGTATCTCATTTATGTGAACAAAGTATACATTTTCTGTAATCACATCTTTATTTTTGTTTCGTTTTCTGTTGATCAATCCCAGTCAGCTGATCACATCACTCATGTATGATGTATCAGGTAAAGAAGTTTTTTTCTAGTGACACCAGCCCGAAAATATTCATTGCTCCCGGCCCTGTATACAAGTCTCCTCTATGGAACTTTGTCAAGTGTCTTATTAAATCCAAATTAAAGGAATTCTATATGTTTTAGTTTTGAGAGATGATGATGGAGAGGAGATATGATAGATATTCAAAATGTTTTCAGGTTTGGACAATTTAGATGTTCATAACTTTTTCTCACTAGGGGCTGATAGGATAACTCATGGGCATAAGAAAATTAGAAAACAGTCTTGTAGATTTGACCTACGAAAATACTTTTTCAGTCACATAGTAGAAGATTTTTGGAATGACTTGCTATATGATGTGGTAAACAGTAGCTCATTAGTTAATTTTAAGAATAATTTGGACACTTTCATGAATGAGAGAGATTTTTCCATTCATTTGATACCTCTGCATAATTAATAGACCCAGCAAACAAAATAGTGCCTCAGATATGCTATCCTCCCCTTCTCTGAGAATCATAGTGTGTATATATATCATTGAATTTGCCAATAAAAATGCTATTGAGATGTGATCTAGATTCAAATAAATTTTAGGAGATGTACAATGTAGGTGTATTCCTTTCAGAACTGTTAGGAATAACAAGATTAGGAAACCTTTGTGGTGGAATAAGGAAATAGCTAAAATTATTAAAAATAAAAAAAGGGGCATTCAGGGAATTTAAAGGCAGTGATAGTATTTTGGACTTGGATAATTATAGGCAGTTAAGAAATAAGCTAGAGAGTTTGATGAAGAAGAGCAAAAGGCATAGTGAAATAAATCTAGATCCAAAGAAATTCTGGAGCAAGTATAGTTTATGACCCCTGAAGCAAAAGGGGGGACAAACTACACTAGGTCAAAGTTGGGGAATATAAAGTGCACTAGGATCTTTAGGAGACATTTTTAAACAAAGCCATCAAATAAAATGCTAAAACTAATGAAAATATTATGACTTATCCTAACCAATCATCAAAAAAAAAATATATATATATATATATATATGTGTGTGTGTGTATATACAGGGTGTCCCATAAGTCCGGCATCATAGGAAAAATAATAAAAAAAGGCAAAACAAAAGCTTTTATTTACAGAAGGTGCTCAGTATGTCCATCATTGTTTTCAATACACAAATTCAGATATGATACCCAGTCAGCAAGCACATGGTGAATGATGTCAGGAGTAATGGTGTTACATGCCCCAATAATGCGCTGCCACAAATGTTCAACACTCGTAATTTTCTCTGCGTATACCAGCACTTTCAAGTGCCCCAGAGATAAAAATCTAGTGGCGTGAGATCCTGGGTTCTAGCTGGCCATTCCACAGGCCCTCGATGTCCTATCCAATGACCAGGGAATTGATGGTACAGGTATTCCCTTACTTGGGTGCTGTAATGTACAGGAGTACCATCTTGCTGGAACCATGTTGGGAAATTTCCTCCTTCGTTCAAGACACTGGGAAATGCTTCTTCCTTGAACATACGTAGGTAGGTGCCTCCAGTGACATGTTCATCAAAAAAGAGGGGGCGGGAAATTGGCATCCCGAGCATATTGTTCCGTAGCCCATTCACAAAATTCCATCCGCTAGTCAGGATCATCATCACTTAATTTCTGTAGGATCTGAAGTTTATATGGATGCCATTTGTGAGCCTGAAGAATGCGATGGATGCTACTTTTTGACACTCCTGTCTTGGCAGACAATCACCAAAGAGACTTATTGGGACTTCTGTTAAAATGAGCCAGGATAGCAGTTGCTGTATCATCGTCAGTGGACCTCCTTGAAGGTTCACTGCGTGGTTTATCTTCTATGGATCATGTTTCCTTAAACTTTGCAACAAGTCTGCAAACACAATTCTCTGTTATTGGCTCGTGGTCTGGATGCAGTCTGTTAAATTCGGCAGTGGCCTCTCTTTGACTCCGATTTCCTATGAGTAGAATTATCTGGATTCGTTCTTCCTTGCTCACAAACATTATGGCCTGTAGAAAGAGAAAAATATGAATTATGGTTTGTAGAAATAGAAAAATATGAATTTCTCCTATGATGCTGGACTTATGGGACACCCTGTATATATATATATATATATATGTGTGTGTGTGTGTATATATATATATAAACCTAACCCAAATTTAATCCATGTGTTCTCCGATTGTGTGCTAACCAGAGGGCTTCGTGCCCCCCCTCCCCATGATAATATACACATAGTAAACTTGGTAATTATTGAATGTCAAAGTCACTGTTGGTGGAGCATTCAATAATAACCACCTGAAACAAGACTGCCATATAGGTGAGAGGTACAAAGTATCTGAAGACAGGGCATTGTACAAAAAGCATTAGAGCTGTTTTGGACGCTAGTAATGAAATTATATATTCTTCCAGATTAATATTTTGCTGGTAGGTAGGTTATAATATGTATAATAATAATGTTATAATATATATATATAATGTTCCAGACCAACAAAGACCCTAGGATCCACTCATGGCTGGTCTACCTAACTGTGTTCGTAATTGTGTATTGTGTTTAATTTAAAAACAATAATTTAAACTGTCGTGTATGTCGTCTGTGGTGGCGGAGGAGACCTACAATTTTACATGGGTTCTGAACCACAAGAACATAAGAAATTTATGTAAAAACTGCCTGTACATTGGCAACGACCAATTTTTACAAAACTAAATAATTATCAATTTAAAACTAATTAATTATCGAGTTAAAACTAAAGAGAGAATCTCTGGATCCAGAGGATCAAGTCATAATAGACTACTATCCACAAGTATGTTACACTCTATATCTATTTATAACTGACAGGTTCTTGTAACACAAATTTATACTAAAAAAAATATGTATATATATATATATATATTAT
>JAJOZX010012464.1:2500-25000 GCA_023014485.1 Bathynomus jamesi
CGTATGTAGAGGAATTACGGCATTTGTTTGGGTGAGGCCTGTGGTGTAGTGGTTATCATATCTGACCGGCAATCGGAAGATCCCGGGTTCGGTTCTTGGGTGGGTACCTCATTTTTTCATTTGTTTTGTTCTTTCGCTCTCATCTTGCGCGGATAATTCTCCTATACAAAGCGTTGTTCTTTACTTTAATTATACTGTGTGTTTGCAGTTATAATGTATAAATGTTACGGCATGCGGGAGGTGCCCCTTTGGGGCATTGGTTTCTGTGCGTATGTAGAGGAATTACGGCATTTATTTGGGTGAGGCCTGTGGTGTAGTGGTTATCATATCTGACCGGCAATCGGAAGATCCCGGGTTCGATTCCTGGGTGGTACCTCATTTTTTTATTTGTTTCGTTCTTTCGCTCTCATCTTGCGCGGATAATTCTCCTATACAAAGCGTCGTTCTTTACGTTAATTATACTGTGTGTTTGTAGTTATAATGTATATATGTATATATATATTTATATATATATATATGTATATGTATATATATATATGTATATATATATATATATGTTTATATATGTATATATATATTTATATATATACAGGGTGTTTCAGGAAGAAAGATCAATATTCGGGAGGTGATAGTGTTGGTAATTGTGAGAAAAAATGTTCATATGAACATGTGTCTAATTCTGAATGGTTATGGAGATAGAGCTGTTTGAATCTAATGCGCGCGCAGCTCTTCCTTCCCCTTCCCTCCCCTATAACCTTGAACCATGTAAACTGTAATGTAAGCATGTACAGTAACATAAGCCACTCGACAGCTGTCTGTTGTGAGTGACATTGTTTGGTGTTTGTAGCAGTGTTAAGAATGCTACACACCTTCACACATGCCGAATATGCAAATATGGTGTATGTCTACTGTTTTTTCGATGGAAGTGCAACAGCTGCTGTTGCAGAATAGCGTCGACGGTTTCCGAACCGCAGAATTCCGGATCGAAGAGTGTCTACCAGGGTTTTCAACACATTGCGTGAGATTGGTACACTTCCCAGCGCTCATGTTTCATCTGAACGTGAAGGTCAACAAGATGTGGATCAAGTGGAAAACATTCTTCAGTTTACAAAAGAAAGGTGGATACACGAGACGAATTGCTCGCGCGCACTTTGGATACTGCTGCCCGCATAAAGGAACATCAAGATCAACTCAAACGAACAACACGCGATCTTCGCACACGAGATGCAAAGTGCATTGAGGTTGAGGGTGGGATTTTCGAAAACGTATTGTAAACTGTAACAAATCTGTCATTTCTGTATCTGATACAATTCAAAATGCCAATGTTTAAGCATTAAATGTTAGAAACAGTAATTAGTTTCTCTTTCTTGATTACCATTAACAATGCTTTTGTATTTGTAGATTCAAACAGCTCTATCTCCGTAACCATTCAGAATTAGACAAATGTTCAGATGAACTTTTTTCTCACAATGACCGATAATATCATCTCCCAAAGTATTGACCTTTCCTCCTGAAACACCCTGTATATATATATATATATATATATATATATATATATATATATATATATATACAGGGTGTCCCAGAATTAACTATCTATTTCAATGAAATCGGACAAATTTTTTAAAAACACACTTTTATTTATGTTTATCATGTTTAATGTGTTAAAAATGTATAAATTTCTAAATTTTTTTCATAATTTTATTTTCATAATTTTTTTAATTATCTGGTCCAATGAAAGACCGTCTGAAGTCATAGAATGGCAAAGAGACTCTCAAAAGTTAACGTGTGGCTTGGAATGACCAAATCCAAAATTTATGGCCCATTCTTCTTTGCGGAAGGAACTGTAACAGGTACCGTCTACCTTGATATGCTTCAGCAGTTTCTCGAACCACAGCTTCTTGATGATGGCATTCTTAATAATGCTGTGTTTCAACAAGATGGAGCACCATGTCATTATGCTCTAATTGTTCGAGAATACCTCAACAGACGCCTTCCGAATCGGTAGATTGGACGTGGAGGACCTCGACCTTGGCCTCCGCGTTCTCCGGATTTGACACCCCTGGATTTCTTTGCATGGGGTTTCATAAAAACAAAGGTTTATCGCCAAAAGATCAATGCTTCTTGTTGAAACACAACATTATCAAGAATGCCATCATCAAGAAGCTGTGGTTCGAGAAACTGCTGAAGCATATCAAGGTAGACGGTACCTGTTACAGTTGCTCCCGCAAAGAAGAATGGGCCATAAATTTTGGATTTGGTCATTCCAAGCCACACGTTAACTTTTGGAGAGTCTCTTTGCCATTCTATGACTTCAGATGGTCTTTCATTGGACCAGATAATGAAAAAATAATGAAAATAAAATTATGAAAAAATTTAGAAATTTATACATTTTTAACACATATTAACATGATAAACATAAATAAAAGTGTGTTTTTAAAAAATTTGTCCGATTTCATTGAAATAGATAGTTAACTCTGGGACACCCTGTGTATATATATATATATATATATATATATATATATATATATATATATATACACAGGGTGTTTCAGGAGGAAAGGTCAATACTTTGGGAGATGATATTATCGGTCATTGTGAGAAAAAAGTTCATCTGAACATTTGTCTAATTCTGAATGGTTACGGAGATAGAGCTGTTTGAATCTACAAATACAAAAGCATTGTTAATGGTAATCAAGAAAGAGAAACCAATTACTGTTTCTAACATTTAATGCTTAAACATTGGCATTTTGAATGGTATCAGATACAGAAATGACAGATTTGTTACAGTTTACAATACGTTTTCGAAAATCCCACCGTCAACCTCAATGCACTTTGCATCTCGTGTGCGAAGATCGCGTGTTGTTCGTTTGAGTTGATCTTCATGTTCCTTTATGCGGGCAGCAGTATCCAAAGTGCGCGCGAGCAATTCGTCTCGTGTATCCACCTTTCTTTTGTAAACTTGACTTTTCATCCACCCCCACAAACAATAATCTAACGGAGACCTTGGTGGCCATTGAATGGGACCACCGCGGCCGATCGATCGACCAGGGAAAGTTTGATTTAGGTATGGCATCACCAGACAGGTAGAATGTGGAGGAGCTCCGTCATGTGAAAGTACATACCAGCGCGTGTAGCCAAAGGAACATCCTCCAATAGTCCTGGCAATTCATTTTGCAGAAATTCTAGGTAACTTTGTCCTGTAAGACGATTCTCTAAAGTAACAGGGTCAATCAGCTGATCATCGATGATACCGCACCACACATTGGCAGAGGAGCGATGTTGAAAATTTGTTTCTACAGTGGCATTTGGATTTTCGTCTGACCACCGATGAGAGTTACGAGTGTTGTTGATACCATCACGGGTGAAAGTAGCTTCATCGGTGAACAGTATTAATCGAAGCAATCGGCGATTAGCATCTACCCAATGACAAAATTCCAGCCACATGGTAGCGTCTCCTGGTTGAAGGTGTTGTACACGCTGTACATGATATGGATGCAAGCCTTCCTCACGTAATGTTCGCCATACTCTTGTGTGTGGTACACCGAGACGTGTAGAAATTCTTCGTGAGCTAGTAGTATGACTACGCTCTACCAACTGAAGAATGTTTTCCACTTGATCCACATCTTGTTGACCTTCACGTTCAGATGAAACATGAGGGCTGGGAAGTGTACCAATCTCACGCAATGTGTTGAAAACCCTAGTAGACACTCTTCGATCCGGAATTCTGCGGTTCGGAAACCGTCGACGCTATTCTGCAACAGCAGCTGTTGCACTTCCATCGAAAAAACCGTAGACATACACCATATTTGCATATTCGGCATGTGTGAAGGTGTGTAGCATTCTTAACACTGCTTCAAACACCAAACAATGTCACTCACAACAGACAGCTGTCGAGTGGCTTATGTTACTGTACATGCTTACATTACAGTTTACATGGTTCAAGGTTATAGGGGAGGGAAGGGGAAGGAAGAGCTGCGCGCGCATCAGATTCAAACAGCTCTATCTCCATAACCATTCAGAATTAGACACATGTTCATATGAACTTTTTTTCTCACAATGACCAACACTATCACCTCCCGAAGTATTGACCTTTCTTACTGAAACACCCTCTATATATATATAAATATATATATACATATATAAACATATATATACTTATATATATATATACATATACATATACATATAAATATATATATACATATATACATTATAACTATAAACACACAGTATAATTAACGTAAAGAACGACGCTTTGTATAGGAGAATTATCCGCGCAAGATGAGAGCGAAAGAACGAAACAAATGAAAAAATGAGGTACCCACCCAGGAATCGAACCCGGGATCTTCCGATTGCCGGTCAGATATGATAACCACTACACCACAGGCCTCACCCAAATAAATGCCGTAATTCCTCTACATACGCGCAGAAACCAATGCCCCAAAGGGGCACCTCCCGCATGCCGTAACATTTATACATTATAACTGCAAACACACAGTATAATTAACGTAAAGAACGACGCTTTGTATAGGAGAATTATCCGCGCAAGATGAGAGCGAATGAACGAAACAAATGAAAAAATGAGGTACCCACCCAGGAATCGAACCCGGGATCTTACGATTGCCGGTCAGATATGATAACCACTACACCACAGGCCTCACCCAAACAAATGCCGTAATTCCTCTACATACGCGCAGAAACCAATGCCCCAAAGGGGCACCTCCCGCATGCCGTAACATTTATACATTATAACTGGAAACACACAGTATAATTAACGTAAAGAACGACGCTTTGTATAGGAGAATTATCCGCGCAAGATGAGAGCGAAAGAACGAAACATGAAAAAAGGAGGTACCCACCCAGGAATCGAACCCGGGATCTTCCGATTGCAGTTATAATGTATAAATGTTACGGCATGCGGGAGGTGCCCCTTTGGGGCATTGGTTTCTGCGCGTATGTAGAGGAATTACGGCATTTGTTTGGGTGAGGCCTGTGGTGTAGTGGTTATCATATCTGACCGGCAATCGGAAGATCCCGGGTTCGATTCCTGGGTGGGTACCTCATTTTTTCATTTGTTTCGTTCTTTCGCTCTCATCTTGGGCGGATAATTCTCCTATACAAAGCGTCGTTCTTTACGTTAATTATACTGTGTGTTTGCAGTTATAACGTATAAATGTTACGGCATGCGGGAGGTGCCCCTTTGGGGCATTGGTTTCTGCGCGTATGTAGAGGAATTACGGCATTTGTTTGGGTGAGGCCTGTGGTGTAGTGGTTATCATATCTGACCGGCAATCGGAAGATCCCGGGTTCGATTCCTGGGTGCGTACCTCATTTTTTCATTTGTTTCGTTCTTTCGCTCTCATCTTGCGCGGATAATTCTCCTATACAAAGCGTCGTTCTTTACGTTAATTATACTGTGTGTTTGCAGTTATATCGTATAAATGTTACGGCATGCGGGAGGTGCTCCTTTGGGGCATTGGTTTCTGCGCGTATGTAGAGGAATTACGGCATTTGTTTGGGTGAGGCCTGTGGTGTAGTGGTTATCATATCTGACCGGCAATCGGAAGATCCGGGTTCGATTCCTGGGTGGGTACCTCATTTTTTCATTTGTTTCGTTCTTTCGCTCTTATCTTGCGTGGGTAATTCTCCTATACAAAGCGTCGTTCTTTACGATATATACATATATATACACACAAACGTATATATATATATATATATATATATATATATATATATATATATATATATATATATGTCATTAGATGAAAGCGCTTGTGCACCACTTTGTGTTTCTTTTTCCCTTCCTGGTTTTATTCATCATAAATATTTTTCACGTGTCACTTTCGTGAAATAATTTTAATATATAGATAAATATATATAGAAAAATATATATATAAAAATATATATACATACATAAATAAATAAATATACATATATATATATATATGTATATAAATATATATACATATATACATATATATACAGTATGTATGGGGATGAACTCAGAATGGTTCCCCGAGTTTTTTATGATACACACAGACCGTGCATGGAACAAGGAACTCTTCTGGGATAATGAAATCCACTATAGTCCGAATAAGTAATGGTAAATGACAAATACCATAGTTTTTCTTTTTCATGATGCAAGCCCGGCGTGGGCAACGGGTCTCTCGCAAAGAGGTCCCATAAATATAGCTTCCCTCACCACAGGATGTTTCAGCAAAGAGTATATTATATTGGAGTATGAAATTCTTGGATAATTCTAAACCACAATATCTCTATGGTAAAATGTCAGATTCTGCATAGTTTCCATGTTACAATACATTTAAGATGTATTAATTCGAGTGAATATGAAGTGAAACCCCCGTAGGTTTTCGTAATCATTTATTCACAGATCTCTACAGTGTGACCCCCCTTTCTTACAACCTAAAGGAAATGTTCAAAGTTGCCCCTTTCTGCCTCATTGCAGGCCTTTACACGTCGTACCATTAAATGTCTGGCGCGTTCCAGAAGAGAACATTTTGCCTGAGCATCAAGGGAATATCTGGATACTGTTTATCCCAACAGGTGGATCGGGCGTGGTGGCCCCGTTCCCTGGCCACCCAGCTCCCCAGATCTTACCCCTTTGGATTTCTACCTGTGGGGCCATTTAAAGACGTTGGTGTATGATACAGAGGTTCAAACAAGAGAGGAATTATGGCCACGTGTTCGTGACATGTGCGAGCAAATTAAACATAGTCCAGGCATTCTGGAACGCGTCAGACAATTACAATTACGGGTTAATTCACATTCACTTAGTATCGTCAATTATAGTTTTATCAAAGTACATTAATTACATCATATTAAATTATTATCGTTAATTAAAGTACATTAATTACATTATAAATTATTATCATTAATTACAGTTTCATTAAAGTACACTAATTACATTATATTAAAGTATTACAGTTAATTATAATTAAACAGTTAACTATAGCTTTGTTTTGTTTTTACAGTGTTTCATATTTATAGACAATTAAAATGTTATGAATATAATATCAGGTCATCCCATAAGTAATGTCGTTTTTTTACGATACATTAAGTTTAAACTAGTCTTACTCGGTTTAAGCATAAATTTTCCGAAGGTTATATCTAAGAGGAGATCTATCGTGTTTCGCTACATACTTTACAGACCTTGACCAGTGAAGACATGTGTTTTGCTTTATGTGAACCCCTCATAAACATGGCGGTATCAGAAGAGCATATCTGGCATATAATGCTTTATGAGTTCAAAAAAGGCAATAGTGCTACTGAAGCAACGCGAAACATTCAGGACGTTTATGGCAACGATATTCTGCATGTGAGGAAATGTCAAAGATGGTTTCAAAAGATTAGAAATGGTGACTGTTGTTTGACAGATGCAGCACACTCTGGACGCCCTGCTGAGTTTGATGATGACCTGCTGTTAGCCGCACTTGAAGAAGACTGTTCAACAACTGTCGAAGAATTGGCCCAGAAACTCAATTCATCCCTGTCCACCATCCATCGACACTTGGAACAACTCGGGAAAGTGCCTAAGTTAGGAAAATGGGTGCCACATGAATTGTCGGTCAACAATCTGAGGGTGCGGGTAAACATTAGCACAGCTGTTCATTCCCGTGAACTCCAAGATCCGTTTTTGCACCGTTTAGTGACTGGTGATGAAAAGTGGATACTGTACCAGAATGTTAAGCGCCGTCGACAGTGGGTTTGTGCCGGAGAACCATGGACACCACAGCCAAAACCAAATCTTCACCCTCAGAAGGTGTTGCTTAGTGTTTGGCGGGATAAAAGTGGTGTAATACACTTTGAAACCTTACCACAGTGTACCACACAACCAAACAATCACCGCTCAAGTCTACTGTCAACAACTGGATCGATTGAACACTGCACTAAAAGAAAAGAGACCTTCTTTGGTTAATCGGAAAGGAATCGTGTTCCACCACGACAACGCACTTCCTCATACTGCTCGGATCACTTCTGCAAAAATTGAGGAGCTTGGGTGGGAAAAACTTTCACATCCTCCATATTCTCCAGACCTTGCTCCTTCAGATTATCATCTCTTCAGGAGTCTGCAAAACTATCTTGACGAGAAACAGTATACTTCTTTACATGACCTGCACACCAGTCTTTGTACGTTTTTTGCCTCAAAACCGCCTGAATTTTATAAACATGGCATTGAAAAGCTTGTAGGACGTTCGCAGAGTGTCAATGATTCCGATGGAAAATATATACTAGATTAAAAAGTTTCAGTTGAGTTTTTTTTCCTTCAAATTCCGATCTAAAATACGACATTACTTATGGGATGACCTGATACAAAGTACATAAGCACATACGGTGTATATATATATATATATATATATATATATATATATATAACATAATAATGTTTATATAAATTCGAGGCAAGCGAGAGGAGATTTTACGTTTTCAGATGTCAATTTATGCTGTGATCATCGAATTGCGTACACTTGCATAAGCATTTTCGAGTTTATTGCGAGAGGCGAAAAAATTAAAATAATAAAAAATATATATAATACATGCGAACGTATTTGCACGAATTTCAACGAACAGGTACGGATGCATAAAGTTTTGTACACATTTCATAGACTGATACGAGTAAAAATGAATATTTAATAAAATTGATATAGGATAATGTTCAAGATAAGATATGGACGTATGGATTAATATTAATATGGTCGAATAATAGTTATATTGCATCATACCAGATAGGCCATAACATATAAATAACGAGATATAAAGTGTAACGTTTTCATACGTCAATTCATAATCAATATGCCACGGCTATTCAATTCGTACATACAGTACAAGTCATTATTTGGAGGATTTAAAAGAAACGAATTAGAGACAAAGAGTGGGTATTAAGGACTAAGAAGTACAACTACGGGTTTCAATCCTGTTATATGCAATGTGTATGCATAATCTAATAAAATTTTGGGACGAGGGTTAGCTGCAAGACAACCATAATAGAATAGCACAATAGAAAGCACAAATCGAAATTCTATCCAAACTCGCTCAGGCGATTTTGGTTTCTCATGTAAAAATGAACATTCAAACAAAAACCATACAACATAAGTACTGCATGAAGACAATTAATATAAGGATCCATATAATGATTATATAATGATTATATAGGAATTATTCATTGTTCATTTTTACAGGGCTCTCCCCTCTAAAATGATATTAACACACCAATACAGTACAATTGAGAAAATACAAGATAACATCCTAACAAATTCAAATTAGATGATGACGAATTTTTCTTTACAATACAAATTTTATACAGAACAAGTGAGTTCGGGTGGTTGATTTAGAATGCACAGTAATCAAATCTTTAGCATGACACTTGCTTAGAGAGTTATTATAAAATATAAAATTTCAAAGATTAATAATTTAATTTTTTGCAAACAGAATAAAATGATTAATACGTTAATTTAGACAAACAATGATATTATTAAATTTTACATATATTTAGTTATCATGATCGTACAGTTAATAAACTAATTTTATTGAGTAGTGTAGGTAAAAATCGAATTACGTAATGGATGATGTATAGACCTGTGGTAAAGTGTGTATTTGTGTGTAAGGATTCGAGAAGTTTTCGAATTAACAGTTTAAAAATAATGTATAATAATTTAAAATGGGAGTACGATTATAAAATCCTTTAAGTTTAAGTAAATTATTATTCAATTCTAATAGAGGTACTGTAGTAATGTAGTATTAATGATGATGTATGCGTATGAGTTTTAATGTAAAAGTGACTTGAGGTACGGAAGGAAACTGAATTCGAATATGTGTCAAAAGTACTAAAATTCAATTAAGATTATAGATTTTACGTAATTAAATCAGTTACACGTATTAAGGTAATGAAAAAAAAACGCACTTAGAGGATCTTACAAGTAATGAAAGTAAATCTCACGGTATTAAAAATTAAATTTTAACATGGACTTAAATTCGACTAGTAACATTCCTAGCCATATAGTAGTGTGTTAAACTGGATATAATTTTTTTCGTTTGATACCTTAACAGATGGTATAATAATAATTTAACGACAATTACTCAATATTAATCGAACAAAGAAAATGAAAAATATAAATTAAAAATAGAAACCAATTTTGCATTTTAATGAACTAAACATGGGGTCATAGGGTCCATACTCTTAAAAAAAATAAAAAACAACTTTGGTTAAACTGTTGTTTGACTGGAGCCAAAGAAGAATAACCATGGATGAACCACTTCTTTGGTTGACACGGTTCAACTGTGGTTGGGGTGTTAAAATAAAATAAAATAAAAAACCAAAGTTTGGAGTACTACATTCGGGGGAATTGAGTGACTAAGCGGGGAGATATGTCTGAAATTGACAATACGTCTTTTCATGAGCACTTTGCTCTTTAGGAATACATTGACTGTCACACTGCTTGGCACAAAATTAAAGGAGGTAAAACATAACGGAGGGACGGCATGTTCCTCCCTATAGTAATTTAAAAAGAAGTCATTGGGACATGATCGATTAGTTACTACACTCCTACTGTCATCATATACATCACAATAATTATCAAAATCATTATAAACAATTGTAAATCTGTTTTTGTTACAAGAAAATATATAATTTCATCTATATATTTATATACGCAACAACTGCATGCAAAAAGGAGACAAGTCGGTCAATTTCCTTCTTACAACAAAAAAAAAAGAAGGTTGAACTAAAGACACAAACCGGTCAATTCAGGTTGAATTTAATTCTCTTTTACAACAAAAAAAAAAGGTTGAATTAAATTCTCTTAAATTACATTCTCTTAAACTAATTTCTCTTAAATAACCAAAAAAGTTGAATTCAATTGACTGCATTGAAAACTGACTTAGGACTTGAAAACTGACTTCAAAACTGACTGAAACTGACTACAACTGAATGGGGACTGACTACAACTGACTGAAACTGACTACAACTGACTTGAGACTGACTACAACTGACTACAACTGTCTTGGGACTGACTACAACTTCCTTGGGACTGACTACAACTTTCTTGAAACTGGTTACAACTTTCTTGAAACTGGTTACAACTTTCTTGAAACTGGTTACAACTTTCTTCAAACTGACTACCACTGATTTGGAACAAACTGACTTGCAACTGACTACAACTGACTGGGGACTGATTAAAACTGACTTGAAACTGACTGACTTCAACTGACTTAAACTGACTTACTGATTTGAACTGCTATCAAGTATTTCTACAAATCTCTCGGGCGGTTGTCCCTCTGGATGCAACCGACTGACTGGAAACTGACTGAAAACTGACTTGGACTTCAAACTGACTCAAACTTCAAAATGACTGAAAACTTCAAAATGACTGAAAACTGTCTTGAGACTCACTGAAAACTGACTGAAAACTGTCTTGAGACTCACTGAAAACTGACTGAAAACTGTCTTGAGACTCACTGAAAACTGACTGAAAACTGACAGAAACTGAAACTGACTGAAATTGACTGCACTTGAACTCTATCAAGTGGAGTCTATTATTCTCTGGGTTTGGTTGTCCCTCTTGGAAGCAACCAACTAACTGAAATTAACTGAAATGGACTGCACTGAACTGCTATCAGTGGAGTCTACTGAAACTGAAACTGACTTGCACTTGAACTGCTATCAAGTGGAGACTATTAATCTCTGGGGTTTGGTTGTCCCTCTTGGATACAACCAACTGAAACTGTTTGAAAACTGATTTGCAACTTATTTGCAACTAAAACTGACTTGAAACTACTTCAAGTATCTCTATAAATCTCTGGGGTTTGGTTGTCCCTCGTGGATGCAACCAACTGAAACTGAAAACTGAAACTGGAACTTGAAACTGCTTCAAGTATCTCTATATCTATAAACTCTCTATAAACTCTCTTTCTTAATTTGCAAGTCAATTCAATTCAATAATTTGAAAAAATTTGTAAACAAAAATACGAAATGAAAACACATTTCACTTGAAGGTATGCGAAGGTACAGTAATATTATGTTTGGTACATAAAATATAAATTATTCTATACTAACTATAATAGTGAAAATAACTCTGTGAAAATAACTCTGTGAAAATAACTCTGTGAAAATAACTCTGTGAAAATAACTCTGTGAAAATAACTCTGTGAAAATAAAAAAATGTATCACTGGTGTCTGAAATGTTCACTGTGTTTCTTGTTAATTCTGACTTAATACTAGTTAACTGTTAATAATGCTGTCTTCTCAACTGTTTACAAATTACTTAAAAAGAAAAACTCTGTACTTAACAAATTTCTACGGCGAAATCCTTAAAGACGTGTCCTGAAGATGTGTCTTGCTGGCTACTTGTTCTTGGATGAAAACTAGGCGTGGAGAACTTGGAGTCGTTACACACCGGTTCAAGGGTGGATATGACGAACTGGAAGTCGTGACACGCCGGTCAACTGGATGTTGGTTCTCGTTCCAGGGTCTGGAAGACTGGAAGAATCCTGGATGCAGAGGTCGCCAGTTGTTATCCTGGGGCAGGATAATTTCTATCCTGGCCAAAGGGTCGCCACTTGTTAAAATCCTGGCTATAGGGTCGTCACTTGTTAACCCCTCCGTCTATGGCCCTGGGTTGGTTCGAAGTCGAGGGGTTCTGGTTAGGAGGCAGCAACGGATTTTTTACTCACAATAGTTTCTTCTATAATACTCTCCGAGTTCTTCTGTACTGGTTCGGAGGATTCTGTGAAAACTTACTAAATTCTCTGAAGCTTCCCTGATGCTTTTTATAACGTATCAGGAAATTATTTTTCTCTAATTTATTGACTGAGCTCTCGGACGAGGGCACGGCTCGAAGGAAAAGATAAAAAAACTTTCTTTTTCTGTAATTTACTGCTAAAATGTACAGGTAGTGCTCTGAATTTACAGGGGTAGAGATTCGACCTCTTTTGACCATGGCTCAGGCCGGAATCTAATAAAATTAAGGAGGCAAGGGGCCTCTGGCCCCTCCTCTTGGAGTGATGTCTAAGAAGAAGAAGTCGTAATCGAAGCCGAAGTAATCATTATTTTATAATTACATGTTTTATATATAGTCTAAATTTTGGGGGAGTGCAGTGTGAAGGTTAAGTTTCTACCTTTAAACACACGATCAAAATTTTGTAAGATTCCAAATAAAAATTTTAAAAATAATAACAACAAAAATCGTATTTTCGCCGAGTATATATTTCTAAAGGGCGAAAAAATTTCGTAGTACATTGAGTACAATCTAAGTACATCACGGAGTACACTGTAATTTTGGTCTACAACAACTATGATTGAGGAAGCCTCAAAGACCTTCCGGTTCACTCTGGGAGGTTCCTGTTATTAAAAAAGTTTCTTTTTCTTTCAACTATTCTAGCAGTAGTAGAAAACTGGATAGAAAAGTATAAGGCTCTCTCCCCACCCTTCCGCTGCCTCACTGCCAGAGGCAGGTACGGAAAAAGGAAGAAAACACCTTGACCATGGAAAAGTAGCCAAGGAAATTTTACAGGAAAGCGGAGAATATATAAAAAGCTATATAATTAGCACGCCCACAGAGACACCGTGGAGGCGAACTCCTGCAGAGTTACGTTATGTTTTAGTTTTAAACCATGAGAATATTCAGTACTTTGTCTAGCCTATTTTTAAACACCTTTACACTTTGGCTGGAAACAACCGCTGAGGGAAGTTGGTTCCAGATATTAACTATTTTATAGGAAAAGAAATTGCCGCAGACAGAGGTCCTAAATTTCTTTAGTTCCAGTTTAAACCTATTATTTCTTGTCGGATTGGCATTAAGTGAGAATAAATTTATGTAATCTACCCTGTCTTTTCCATTGAGCATCTTGAAGACTTGAATAAGCTGACCGCGCAACTTCCTCGTCTCTAAGGTACACAGATTTAGGCGGTCCAATATCTGTTGGTAGTTTTGCATTCTCATTGAATGGATCAATTTTGTAGCCCTTGCTTTTACTCTTTCTAACCTTTCTATATCCTTCCTGAGGGATGGAGACCAAAACTGCGCACAGTATTCCGGTTGAGGTCTGACTAGTGAATTATAAAGAGATATTACAGTCTACTTGAGTAGTATGGGCGCAAAATGGACGAGTGCAATGCAGTTGCAAATGTTGATCAATGTTGCAAGAGTGCCAGCCCCTCCCCCTTCCCCCTTTCTTGCAAGATACCCATAGTTCCAACCCCTGACCCTCCCCCCTTCGTTGCAAGGCACCCACTAAAGGGGGGAGGGGGTTGCTGCAAGAGCAACAAGGGGTTAAGCAACTTGGAGGCAGAGTTATCCCCAAGTTGCAATGAACTCCCGCTGTGGGAGACCTCTTTGGGGGATAAAGTGGGACGGCCTCACCCCCCAAAGGGGTATACCTAACTTACGAGGGAGGAGAGAGAGTGGAGGAGGAGAGATGTTTGCTTGACAGGAGCCAAGCGCATATTAAGACTTCAGCCGAGCGGCCGTTGTCTTACAAGGCCCCAAATCAGCCAGTCGGCTTAATCAGCCAATGCCTCCAGGTATCATCAGCCAGTTGGCACAGTGTATACTTCGTTTGGTACGTACACACCCGTCTATACACCCATAAAATATTACGATTATATGTGTCGGGCTTCGGCGACCGTGTTAAACTGTAGGTCTAAGGTGGAGTGTAGGCGGGTTCGAGACCCGGCGGCGGCGCGTCCTTCCGCGATTGCTAGCCACGGTGACCTAATGATCCGTGTTAAACCGTAGATCTAAAAATTCGTGTAAACATCCTTCCACGGTTCGTAGGGGCAACCAGTGGATCCCGTTATTGCAACACTCGATCATGTTGTTTACCTGTTTGTTTATTTCTCTCTGTCTCTCATACATATATATATATATATCCCGTTTAAAAGTAGGTCTAAAGTGGAGTGTAAAGCTTGATCTTCACCAGAGTGAACAATTCGGACGGAAAGCAAAGGCGTGCCTATATATGTACAATTCCAGAAAAAGGTTCATCTAAAAATTCGTGTAAACATCTTTCCACGGTTGGTAGGGGTACACGATAGAAAGTTCGTTTTGCCTTGTTGAGACAAGATTCCTTAAACGCAGATGGGTAACACAGATCACTTCCAATACCGTTGATTTTTTCAAATTCGGCATCGATGTATTCCGGACTGGCGATCCTAAGGGCGCGGAGAAACATTGATGAAAAAATGGCCTTCTTAGTACTTCCATTTTTCCCGAGCTTTTTAGGCATTGCTAATGTACTTAAACTTTTGGATATTAATGTAGTATTTTCATATAACAATATTGTGAAAAATATCATAGTAAAAAATAGCCCTACCAATAATTCAGGCATTATCTATAAAATTGGGTGTAAACAATGTGATTCCTTTTACATAGGTCAGACGGGAAAGGATTTGCACACACGTATAAAACAGCATCAGTATTCCGTTAGAACAGGACAGTTGTCCAATGCTCTTTTTGTCCATTTGTCAGAGTTATCCCACTGTATTGATTGGAATAATGCTTCAGTTTTATTTCATTCTAGTAACATTGTCAATAGAAATATTCTTGAGTCTGCCATTATCCAACTTTCAAATAACTTCAACATAAGCAAAGGTCTTTTTCAACTCGATCCTGTTGTTTTGAATTCCTTCAAAACAAATTTAGATAAAAAGGGTAGGACGCTAAATCTTTGGTAAACTTGTACGCTACTTTATTAACTTTTAATCTTCATTTTATTTTTATATATATCGAAAACTTGACTCTAAAAGGCAAAGTGTTAAACCCCGGGTAGATTTCCAGTATAAATTTGTATTTTTAATTCATTTGATCTTGTGCTAAAAATCGATATTTTTCCTTACAAATCTGTATGCCTCTTGGTTAATCCTCTAATCTTTAATTTTAATTTTTATTTTACTTCTCCGTTTATTGCATATATATATATATATATATATATATATATATATATATATATATATATATATATATATGTGTGTGTAGATATGTAGGTATATATAATATATGTATGTTTGTGTGTATGTGTTATTTATTATTTTTTTTTTTTTCTGTAACCTATATATAGGCCGTAACATTTTATGTACTTCAGTGTTCCTGAGGATGTCATTAGACGAAAGCGCTTGAGCACCTTTTTGTGTTTCCTTTCCTTCGTGGTTTTATTCATCATATATATATATATATTAAACATCGTTCTGAAAATTGTGGAGTTTGGCGGAAGCGATTGATAATTTTTATTTAAAATTCCAATACATAAACTTCTTTCCGCAGGAGTTTATTTCGAGATCATAAAGATTAAAACTTCATCAGCAATTGACTCGTCGTTTAGAGTATCTCTCAAACATACGCGAATTGTACCAAATATATCTCTGCTAATCATAGTTTCTCTTGTCTTTCTACAACAAAAAAAATTAATTACGGGACTATAACCCTTTCACTCACTGGGTAGACAATTGTATAGCTGAAAAATAAACCATATCGATTCTTATAAAACCACACATAAAGGCAAATTTCTTTTTTACCCTGTCATAATTCGTGAGCGAAAGGGATAAACACCCTACCATTCTGAACTTTTCTCATATATATATATATATATATATATATATATATATATATACACACACATATATATGATATATATAATATATATATATATATATATATATATATATACTGTATATATATATATATATATATATATAGGCCAGGACCCTATCCCTGTTTATAATAATATAATTAACCGGGGCATAATAAATATATATATATATATACAGGGTGTACATAAAGCCAGGATCTATTTTTGTGAAGCACTTGGAAATTATTTGGAATTCAATCATAAAATGATAAAGTGGTAACATTTATTAAATAATTACGAGTAGGATTCGACGTGACGCCCATCAGTATCCCTGCACAGCTCAAATCGTTCCGCAGCATTTCTAAACACATTCTGGAGCATTTGGGGGTTATGTTATCTGCAGCAGTTCGTATACGTGTACGTAAGTTTTCAAGACTCGTAATCTTCGTCTGATAGACGTGCGATTTGATAAAGCCCCATGCAAAGAAATCTAAAGGTGTTAAATCTGGTGGTCTCGCTAGCCAAGGTCTGTTGCTTCCGCGTCCGATCCAGCGATTTGGAAAACGTCCATTTAGATAATCCTGAACAATTTTGGCATAGTGACAAGGAGCACCATCATGTTGATAGACGACGGTACTAACAATCTTATCCCCGTCGTCTATCAACATGATCGTGCTCCTTGTCACTATGCCAAAATTGTTCAGGATTATCTAAATGGACGTTTTCCAAATCGCTGGATCGGACGCGGAACCAACAGACCTTGGCTAGCGAGACCACCAGATTTACCCCCTTTAGATTTCTTTGCATGGGGCTTTATCAAATCGCACGTCTATCAGACGAAGATTACGAGCCTTGAAAACTTACGTACACGTATACGAACTGCTGCAGATAACATAACCCCGAAAATGCTCCAGAATGTGTTTAGAAATGCTGCGGAACGATTTGAGCTGTGCAGGGATACTGATGGGCGTCACGTCGAATCCTACTCTTAATTATTTAATAAATGTTACCACTTTATCATTTTATGATTGAATTCCATATAATTTCCAAGTGCTTCACAAAAATAGATCCTGACTTTACGTACACCCTGTATATATCGGCCAGGACTCTTTCTCGTTTATAACAATATAACCTAACCGTAAAAGGCCGCAATAAACGCGTTTTCAAAAATATTTTTAATTCTGTTTCCTTCAGGTTATTTCGGCATATATATATATATATATATATATATATATATATGGTGTGTTCTTATTTGTACATTTCTTGTACAGGCAAGATTTTTAGAAATATTAAAAACTTACAATAGAAATATTAAAAACAATAAAGATTTGGCTGCGGGTTCGAGACCCGTTGCAGGCAGACGGATCATAGCACACCCAGCTAATCTTACTTTTGAAAACTGTCAGGAGATCTGCTTATCGTTACAATTTGCTGTTAGTTTAACTGAGCTTTATTCTGAATTTTTCTACAACGTAAAAATTAATCCCATTATGCTTTTGATTATTGTGTTTCCATCGTGATTATTTCGGCATATATATATATATAGATATAATATATATATATATATATATGATGAAGCTTTAATAATATTTTTCTCGATAATTCAGCACCGCAGTAGGATTTTTGAATTACCAAAACTTTTAAGAATTATCTGCTTTTTTATTATAATTTTTTAAATTCGTGGCATTTCTCTTGTAGCTCTTTATTTTTGCTTAACCTTATAGAACCGATGCGGAAATTGATCGTGTTATAGCTACTTTTGATGAAAGGGGAATAAATGATATGGATGCTTCTCCGCGCAGCCAACCCAGAACCTGAATACAGAAGTCGAGGTATTGGCTCACATTCGGTCCAGCGAGTGCCAGATCATCGAGGAACTAATGTATGTATTTTTGAGGCTAAGAACAAAACACACTGTATTTTCATTTATTAAATGGTAGAAAACATGTACAAAGCGGAACCAGTGTCCGTTAAATAAGTCTTAATGGCTACATTTTACAGTTACGAATGTATATACAACTTTACACAATATAGATATACACCTTTACACAATACAGCGGGTGCTAACATATGGAAACCCTTTTTTATCTATCTGCATACACTTTTATCGTTCATCTTTGTGTCGCACAAATCGAATAATTTTAAAAAAAATTATAAATTCCTTCCCACGTGACATGTGCAGGAGAAATGAAATGCAATACAAGCCACACGTTTCGCTATAATATCCTTGAAAACGGTATGGGTACTAAAGAATCTCAGGTGCATGTAATTGCGCGATAAACTGAGTAGTATAGCCGCAAAATGTCGGACAGAGAATGGATCAATTTGAAAATTTCCCCCCCTCACCGTCCTTCATGAGGATCCTTCACCGTCCTTCATGACGGTCCCTCCCTTATGAGGTGTCCTTCATGGTCCTTCAAAAAAAAAAATAAATAAAATAAAAAAAAATTAAAAAAATTAAATTTAAAAAATTAAATTTAAAAAATTAAATTTTAAAAATGATTCGTCTTCACCTTCCTTCAAAAAAATTTAAGAAAGGATTGAGCCTCGCCTTCCTCCTTCAAAAAAGTTCTTTCATGAGGCAAACAAGAACAAACATGAAAAAACACATACATTCAAGTACTTTCTGTTCAGGCAAGTTAGAAGACAGTAGAAATGGAAACGAATATCTGAAAGGTTTTAATAGGCCTAACGAGATTGCGCATTAACACCCAATTTTCGTCTGTTAACAAATTGCGAACAATAGATAAATGAAAATCAGAGTGATCATATTTTAAATCGAAAAACAAGTTCATGGTTTAATATCTGTATTATGAAAAATAAAATGAATATTTATTATTATAATTTAAATAAATTAATTTCTCTCTTTTTTAAGGGAAACTGGCTTATTTTCAAACGAGATGACCTTCAAATACAATATATACATATAGTACACTCATATTTGTTTATTTACTTTTAAATATGTAGTTTTCTGTTATTTACACCGATATATACCATTACATTCACTTTCACATGCTATCTTCTGGTATGTGAATTAATAATTTTACTATACAGCAAATTTCGTTATAAAATTGCATATGTTAAAAAGAACATCAAGCTGCGTAACACAGCTTTGAAACTGAAGCATCAATTCTGTTATCCTCCTCTAAACATCCACTTAAATATTATTACTAATATTGATTTATTGTTATTATTACATATGTATATATGTACACGTGTTAAGAGTATTTAAATTAAATATATTGATTTCAATTCCCTTCGTAATAAAAGCATCTGGCAACTATACCCCCAATCTTGCTATATATTTCTCTCAGTAATTGTTTTCAGGTTAGTTGTTAAGTTTAACTTTCTTCTAAAGACTATTAGCTGCAACTAATCTTGTTATTATTATTATTATCATATATATATTATAATATATATATATATATATATATATATATAACATCCAAATAAGTAGGTTCGGGTAAAAAAATTCTTATTAGATGCAATTAAAGAAAACGGGATGTCGAATTTATGTGGGTTGTCATTTTTAAATAGATGCAGCGGGAAATAGGTACTGAAAGTTGAGAGATTTTTCATTAAGAACCTTTCTACTTGTAGTTATAGTTAGGACTATTCACATTACTTTAATTATCATTTCTCTAATTTAACGGCTGTTCACAATTCCTCATAATTCTCATAATAAACGTATTTGTTTTCACACCAGTCAGGCCACTGTTTACATCAATCACAGAATGTTCATGCTTATTGTTTTTGTCATAAGCTGTACCAATCATGTCTTTACAGACTGAAGCCTACCGTTACACAACGTTTAAAATGTTATAATTAATGCTTTATGATATCAGATCTCGTATAAAAAGCATTATTTTCTGTACAAATGGCCACAAAAATACTTTCAATCCTAATATATGTACGTATAGTATGCAACATACGCCTTTTCACCTGTATTAAAAACGTAAAAGTATCATCATGCGATCATAGTTTCCGCAATGACGTGAGCCCTAACATTTAATTTAAAATTATTTAACAGATCATTCGAGGGAACTGTACATCGATCTCATTATAACTTCTGACTCATAATAACCGCCATACATATTTACACGAGTTCAATTTAAATATATATATATATATATATTATACAGTGGTGTAGTGCTTAATAAAGAAGTGAGGGAACGCATTTTGAAAGTGTTACTCAGATGCGGGGGGGACAATAGCGAGCGCGGCGAGCCCATACAGCTGGGGGTCCGGGGGCACTGTAAGCCCCCGGGAAATCTTTTGAAATCTGACCAATTTCAGGGATATTTTGAGGTCATATGCACTGGATATTAGGATATATTCCAAGGTTGAAGATGCAGTATTTCCAGTGTCATTAGATATATGACATCCAGTACGATCAATAAAAATAGCTAACAACTGGAATGATTAACTAAAAAAAGTTAACAACTGGTACGCCGTGGTGACTGTTTCATCAGATCTTTATAGGCTAGCATTGCCTCAGTCGAAGCTAAAAGAAATGAAACAGTTAATGATTCTTATATTTCTTCTAGGGGTGGGAATTAAAATTTCATGACGTTAGAGATTTGTAAGTTCGGATTTATTTGAAATAGTGAGGGAACGCCGTTCCGTCTACCAAAAAAAAGTAAGGGAACGCCGTTCCCACAGCACTACACAATATATATATATATATATATATATATATAAGGAGTTTGTATGTGCCATTCCAACAGAAGGCAGGAAGTGTCTGAACCCTGTTTCTCCCATCACTGTCCTCTTCATCTGGCCTTTTTACATGTCACGTTTACCCTGTGAGCAGCCCAGCATTCTCTCAAATACGCGCTTCTCACTATATTCCTTACTACACACGCATGCATCTTACACACTACACAGTCTTTTCAAAAAAGGTGTAATTTCAGTAGTCTCGGAGATTCGCGATTGTCCCCTCCTACATTTTCTCAGTAATTGTTTTCAGACTAGTAGCTAAGTTTAACTTTCTTTTAATGACTATTAGTTGCTACTAATCTTCTTCTTCTTATTATTATTATTATTATCATCGTTATATATATATACAGGGCGTCCCAAAAAAATGTATACACACTTTAAATAATTATAAAGGCAGTGTTTATTAAAATACATTTCATTTTCAAAATGTAATAAAATCTCCAGACATTATTTAATTGTTTTGTCAACGCCTGTTTTCAAACTGACGTCCGTTCTGGTCCAAGCACTGCTGATAACGCGAAGCAATGGAATCGCAAACATCACGAAACATTTCGTTTGGTATTTGTGTGCATTCTCGTTCAATGGCTGCTCTCACTTTAGCGACTGTTGCAGGTTTTATAGCGTAGACTTTGTCTTTTAAGTATCCCAATAAAAAAAAGTCTAGTGGTGTGAGGTCTGGTGAACGCGGAGGGTATTCTACGAAACCCCTTCGTCCAATCCACATCCACATCGTGCCAAGTACCACTCGCAATACTCCACTCTTCGGTCCGGATCATCTTCATTAATAGCATGGACTAATCTTGGAATGTAACTTTTCCATTGACAGCGCTTCAAAATGCGTTGGACAGACGATTCTGAAATTCCTACCTCACGACTCGCTTGCCGCACAGATTTTCTTGGACTTTGGTGATACGTTTCCAGTACTCTTTCTTGCTTTGTGGGGCTTGTCGATGTCCGTGGTCTTCCGGAACGCTTCTTGTGGACATTCTGAACAGTTCCATCGGCTTCAAACTTATCTCTAATTCGAGTGATGGTAAGTCGCGTTGGTGGATCTGTTTGAAACTCCCTCCTAAACTGTCTTTGCACTTCAACTGCGTTTTCACACTTCCAGTAGCATTTTAGAATGAATTTCCTTTGTTCAAAGCTTAGTCTGACTGCCATTATTAATTCTAATGGGTTTAACTTGGAAAGAAAGAAACA
>JAJOZX010012464.1:30000-35000 GCA_023014485.1 Bathynomus jamesi
TAGGTTATGTTAATTCAATTGACGACAGTGAATCACGGATAAATGCACGAATAAAATGTGTGTGTATACGCAACGTTGCGGTTCCGTGCGTAGTTCTCTCTTCACACGAAGGTCAGGCTGGTGTCCCCTCTAGGCCTGTCTTGGTCGAGGGGCGAGTGCTTTCTTGTACTCTCCACCTCACATAGCCATGTACGTCCCGTTCATCGGGGATTGTTCTGAGCCAGGCGTCTAATCATCTTTTGAAGATGTCCACAGCAACTCCCTTCATGTTCCTTAGGTCTTTGGGCTTTTGTTTAGACAGTTTTGGTCGTCTCACCACAAAACTAATTTTTTTCAGGGTTAAGGATGTTCCCTGTCTCGCCTTTAATTTGGGAACACGACGCAGTCTTCCTTTTCTACTTTCCACCGTTGTTTAGGAAGTTACAGGGTTCAGAGTAAGATTAGGGATAAGTTTCTTCATTATTTCCCGAGTGTAAATAATGGTGTTTCTCTCTCTCCTCCTTTCCAGTGAAAATATGAATAGCTTTCATAATCTTTCCCAGTAATTTAGTTCTTTGCACCCCCCCCATCGATCTTGGTTGTGAAGCTTCTCTGAATCCCTTACAGCTGCCTAATGTCCTCTTTTTTATATGGGGATGTTAGAACCGAGCAGTATTCCAATTTGGGTATGATCAGGGTTTTCAGTATAGGAATCCTTATATTCCTATCCCATCGTTTAAAGACTATCAATATCTGCCCCGTTATTCTCTTTACTCTGTTTACTGCTATCTTATTTTGTGATTCAAATTTCGCATCATCATTCTTTGCAACCTCTCTCTCTCTCTCTCTCTCTCTCTCTCTCTCTCTCTCTCTCTCTCTCTCTCTCTCAGGGGGTATAAAGGTTATGCACATTTCTTCTGAATGTAGTAAACTTTATACTTGGGGTGTGACAGCCCTCCGGTCCCGAGTCGTGGGATTCTAGAGGAACTGGTTGCCAGCTCCTTTAGGTTCTCTCTCTCTTTCGGGAGGGCGGGTAAAGTATTTTGCACAATCCCGTCCCGTGGGTTACTAGGACCCCAACCCATCCCTACTCTGTCCTTTTAGATTACGTTAAGGTTGTTCTCCTCACTGCAAAAAAAAAAAAAAAAAAAAAAAAAAAAAAAAAAAAAAAAAAACTTTTCTTTTAGTATTAAGTCTTTTTCTCTTCTTTTACTATTAGGACCCTACTGCTACCTCATGCGTGGGAAGAGAGGCTTTGGAACCTCTATAAATAACACCATTTAACGCTCGTAGGTTGTGAGAGACTGGGATGGAGGGGTCCCAGGCGTAGGGGCGCGATGAATGGAGTGTGGCTAGTGCCCCGTTAAGCCCATTCCTAACGCGTAATGGCTTGACCAGCCCCCTGCGACCGTTCTTTGGTGACCAATTGATGGTGCTTGGCTGTACTGCTCTGAGGTGAGAGGGCTTTACTGCCCAGCTGGCTGCCAGGCCAGCGTAAAGTCTCGGGCGTAGCCTCTGGGTCTGGTGGGATATCCCTTGAACACTGGATTCTAAGAGTCTGGCCGCTTGTGAGTGACTAGTAAGACTTAGTAAGGGGCTGCATCTCGCTGTCGCTCCTGGCGGAAAATCCGTGACGCTTGCGTCGCGAGTGTTTGTCAGTTGGTAGCTGCGACACGTTTGGGACGGTCCGGCCCTGGGGAGACCTTTGGTCGGTGCAGTAGCAGGAGAGGTGTAGTCTTCTGGAAGGAATGAACGTCACTTGCAAAAAGGCGGATGCGTCTACGCGCGGGATGAATTCACCCCCCCCCTTTTTTATATACTGGTCACAACGTTTTTGGATAGTTTTCATTGCTAGAACGCTTTATCTTATTCAGAGTATTCAGAAAAAACAAAAAAAAAGAGAAAATATGGCAGGGCCAGCTAAATTGAAAGCAGAATGCTTTAAATGTAAAGTTAATCATTGGTGCGTAGACTTCCCAGAGGGTAGTATCAGCGATATCACATCCCTTAGTGTATGTTTGTTTTGTAAACTTAGAGACAACCACGAAAAGGAAGTTAAAGAGCTAAAGGAATTAGTAAAAAAGCTTGAAGCTAGGGTCGTAGCACTGGAAATCCAACCCAGTGGACAAGACCAAATTAAAAACACACCAGCAGATTCAACTGTAAGATTAAGTATCTAGAACAAAGGGAGGGCTCAAAGAAGGGGCTGATAGAGAAGGGTGGGAAGGGATCGATAGAGAAGGGTGGGCAGGGGCCAATGAAGAAAAAGGGTGGGAAGGGGCCTGCTGATGGCCCAAAGAAACCGAAGGATGTAGCTACCTGTCGGGGTGGGTCGGGTGGTGTAACTGCGTGTATGGGTGGCGACGGGTTTCGAAAGGTCTCGGCAAGAAGGCTGCGAAGCCGAAGCCTGAGACCCCAGTTGCCCCTGTCAAGACCTCTAACCGCTTTAGTCTCCTGTGCTCGAAGGAGGAAGACACCGTTTTGATTGGGGACTCGCAGATCAGGGGCCAGGAGAAGTACTTTGCTTCAGCAAACCGGGATGGGAGGAAGGTAAGGTGCTTACCTGGGCGGGGAACGGCGCACTTAAGGAAGGAGGTAGAGAAGGTGCGCGTGGCTAGTCGGAGGACTGCGATCGTTGTCCACGCTGGTGGCAATGACCTGTTCCTCAAAGGCGGTGGGGTAGGTCTTACTGAAGGGATCATCACCGAGATCATGTCTCTTGCGGATGATCTAAAACTGAAGACAGACAGGGGAATGTTAATGGGTATTTTACCGCGAATGAATGTCAGTGACCACGCGCTCAGTAAGGTCATTGGCATCAACGAGAGGGTACAAGACTTGTGCGTTCCGCTGGGCGTGAAGTTTATTGACCCCTTCGATGCATTTTCGGGTAGGTGGGACCTTTACCAGAGGGATGGTGTCCACCTCAATAACAAGGGTAAAGGTGTGCTAGGCGCGCTGCTCGACCGGCACCTATACAGAATGGTGAGGTCGAGTCCGGGGAGAGATGATGGGCCCCCACCGGGGAGAGATGAGGATGAGCCGGTGGCGGACATACCTTCGACTGAAGGGTGCGTCGAAGTACAGGTGGGTGACCCTCCTCCTACGTTGGAGGGGCTCAGTCTCCTGCGGAAGTTGCCCCCTCGTTAGTGAGGGGCTCTTCAACTCCCGACAGCCCTGGCTGTTCGGTAAACGGGTCGTGCTAGGGGGCGGTCAGAATAGGGAAGGCTCCCTCCGTGCAATGCTTTTTAATGCTAGGTCAATTAGGAACAAGTTTTGTGAGCTACGGGCGCTCTTTGCATCAGAATACCAGGATATCGTTGCTATCACCGAGTCCTGGATTCATACTGATCGTAGGGACTACGTTGGGGAGTTCGAAATTCCCGGGTATAGAATGTTTCGCAAAGACCGCACCCGTGGGGAGGGGGGTGGGGTACTAATATACGTCAGAGACATGTTGAGTCCGGTTGACTGCCAGTTCCGGTCGGAACGGGAGCTGCTTGGCGTCGATCTGAACGTGGGAGGGACGAACTATAGGTTAATCTTGGTGTACAGACCTCCGCATCTCCTCCTCGAGGACGATACAGCCCTGTACACCGTACTCAGTAGCCTGCTAGGGGATAGGGTGTGTGTAGTTTTAGGAGACTTCAACTGTCGCGGCATAAAGTGGGAAAACAGGACTGCCGATGCTGAAGGGAGGAGGCTAGTTGACTTTGCTGATGAGAACTTCCTCACTCAGTGGGTCAACGAGCCTACACGAGGCGAAAGCGTTCTAGACTTAGTATTCACGACCGAAGACAACCTCGTCACTGGCCTCACCGTTGACGAATCGTTGGGCGGGAGTGATCACGGTCTTATTAGGTTCCGTGTGTGCGTCCCTCGGGTGAAGCGTAGTAACTCGAGAGGCAGTAAGCTCGATCTCCGGCGGGCGAACTTTGTTAGCCTCAGGGATAGCGTAGCAGAGATGGGGTTAGAGGTTGGCGGCGATGTTGAGGGAGTGTGGAGTGCATTCCGGGATGAGTTTATGGTGCTGCAGTCTGCTGCCATACCCTCAAAACCGGTCACCCCTGCTTCAACGCAGCCTAAGTGGTTCAATCGTGGCATCGCTTCGGCTATCCGAAATAGGAAAGTAGCGTATATGAGGGCGAAGGCCAATCGTTCCCACGAGAACACTGAAGCGTATGTCCGCCTGTGTAGGGAAGTGAAGGCGAAGGTTAGGCTAGCGAAACGTAACGAAGAACTACGGGTGGCAAGCCTCTGCAAGGGGAACCCTAAGGAGTTCTTCAGTTATGTTAATAGTAGAAAGCCCATTAGAAGCATGATAGGTCCTTTAAAGGACGGAAGCGGCGTTCTGCGGACCTCCGACGCGGACATCGCTAATGTGCTTAATGAGTACTTTGCGGGAGTGTTCACCAGGGAGGATACCCGCGTCATCCCCGAGCCAGCTGTGAGGCACGAAGGTGCTGGCCTGGATAGTGTTAGATGTACCGCGACAGTCGTTGCTCATAGAATAGACAAACTGAGCGCGTTTAAGGCTCCTGGGCCAGACCAGTTTCTCCCCAGTGTTTTGCGAGAAGTGCGCGACCAGGTGGCTCCCCACCTGGCTACAGTCTTCAATAAATCGTTGGTGATGGGCCAGGTGCCTGGTGACTGGAGGGAGGCCAACGTGACCCCTATCTTTAAGAAAGGGGATCACGAAAGTCCAGGGAACTATCGTCCTATTAGTCTCACTTCAGTTGTAGGTAAATTATTAGAAAGGATAATAGCTGATAGAATCGTTGACCATTTGGATTCCTACAAGCTGCTTGGGGACTCCCAACATGGGTTTAGACGGCATAGGTCGTGTCTCACCAACTTGCTCGAGTTTTTCCACGTCATGTTGAGTGAGTACGATAAGAGTAGGGCGATTGATATACTTTATCTCGACTTTCAGAAGGCCTTTGATAAGGTACCTCACCGCCGGCTAATGGCGAAAGTGCGCGCGCTGGGTATCGGTGGGGAAATAGGTAGGTGGATTGAAA